>PVKA01011159.1:0-61913 GCA_004027165.1 Ctenomys sociabilis | reverse complement strand
AGTATACATCGTGAGCCCATAATATTAAGCTGAGCTGTAAATGGATATGGTCGACAATTTCTTTGAATAACTCCCTATGGTTGCAGAATGCTGGACTGTGTTGGATTGTGGTGTCGAGTTCAAGCACCTAAGGTAGTTGAATGTCAACGGAGTGCCCACTTTTGACAGGTGTAGACAAAGGAAGGGTTGTAGAAAGAAACAATCATCATGTGTGTGTATAGACAGTACAGTTGGGATAGATAACGTTGTGCTTCTACATAATTCTTTGAGAGGCAAGATCTGCACTAATGGTGGTTGGACAGGATATTATGTTGGCTTTTAGTACTATGGTCATCCACTAGGTAAATAATTATTGAATCTTTGATATAATTCAGCTATATAAAAACCTGTAAATATAATATCATGTATGCACCTTGTATAATACCAGGACGTTGTGAAAACAGTTTGCAATGTATTATTTCATCGACTCTGTATGGTTATGGTGTTTTGAAACTGTCTGATTGACATTTGTATTTCAATAAAATAAAAATAAATGGAAAAATAATAAATAAAGGTCAGCCACAGTCTATGAAAGAACTGAAACTGAAAAACCAGGAAAAAAAAATAAAGTAAAGCCATATTAATATGCTGAGCTGTAAAAGGTTCTAGTCAACAACTTTTGTGGATAACCCACTACTATTATGGACTGCTGGACTGTGTTGGAGTGTTTTGCTGAATTCAAGCACCTATAATAATTGAATGCCAATAGAATACCCATCTCTGACAGGATTAAACCAAAAAAAAAAAAAAAAAGAGGATACAAAGGAAGGACCATTCTGTATTTGTATATACAGAACAGTTAGATAAATATGCAAGTACTTTCATGTAATTCTATGAGAAGAAAGATTTGCACTAATAGTGTTTGGACAAGATATCTTGTCTGCTTCTTGTACTATGGATAACCACTAAGAAGATAGCAATGCAAAAAGTATTAATTATTAAAACTGTACTATAAATCAGCTTTTAAAAAAGATAGATATATAGCTACATTCTCTTCATTCAGTGAATAGAGGGATCTGATCTAATATTGTTTGTAAATAGGATTTCATGTCTGTACCTTGTACGACAAATAACCACTAAGAAAACAATATGCAATGTATTAATTATTGAATCTCTCCTACTAATTTCATTTGAAACTGTCTTATTGCTCTTTGTTCATCAATAAATTTATGGGAAAAAAATCTTAATGGACAACCTAAACAATGATGGTGAAAATATTCAGAAAATGTAGAAAAAATTCATGAAGCAATATAAACTGATAATGTAAAAAAAGAAAAAAAAAAGAATCTATTAGATCTCAAATAAATAACCAGTTGATACATCTCAAAGGTCTAGAAAAACAAAAACTAATAAAATGCAAAACCACTAAAGGGAAATAAGTAATAGTAATCAGAGTAGAAGTTAATGGATGGGTCTAAAAGACCACTACAAAAGATGAATCAAAATTGATAAACACTTATTCAAACAAACATAGATTTAGATTAAAGGTGTGATATTACAATGAATATCACTGCATTTCAAAGGGTTACTAGAAATTACTTTGGAAAATTATGTTACAATAAATTAGATTTCTAGAAACACATGGCCTACAAAAATTGAACCAAGAGCATATAAATAATACAATCAAATCAAGAGAAAGCAATGAGACTGATACAACTACAGAAAATCTATCGTGTAAGAAAGTTCCAGAGTCAGATTTTACCAACTTCAGATCCAAAACTTCAAAGAAGAAATTTACTAGACCTTTAAAGAAGAACTGAGTCTAATTCCACAAAATATACCATGGTATAGAAGAAAAAGAATGATCCCAAATTAATTGTATTATTTTGATACAAAAGTTGGAGAAAAGTTGAATAATATTGAAATTTACAGACCAATATCCTTGATGAACACAGAGGCAAAGCTCATTAAAATTGTTACAAACTGAATATAGCAACATTTAAAAACATCATACACCATGATCAAATTGGTTTCATCCCAGGCATGTCAGGATGATTCAATGTATGTAAAATAATAAAACATATTATTCAACACCATATTGCCAAGGACAACAATTACGTGATCATCTGAATAGGTGCAGAAAAATCCTGTGACAAAACTCAGAATCTGTTCATGATAAAAACTTGATTAAAATATGTATTAAAGGATCTTGTCTCAAACTGGTTAAAGCTATTTTAAACAAGTCCACACCCAAATTCATATGGAATAGGTAAACAGTAAACAGTAAAAGTATTTCCCCTATTAGTGTATGTTGATGGACACATAACCCCCTCACACACACACAAGTACACATTTTATATGTATACAGCTTTCCAAAAAACATTTCACACATTGGGCCAGAAAAATAGCTCAGCTGACCAAGCACCTGCTTTGATCAGGGTTGAATCCCCGGTCCCACATGCCACATGGGCCCCGCCCTCAAGGGGGCGTGCAGAGCCTGCCGCCAAGTCCTGGTGTGGTGGTGCATGCCAGTAATCCCAGCACTGAGGAAGGTGAAAACAGGAGCATCACTATGAGTCCCAGCTGCGTATTGAGACCCTGTACCAAATACATAATTGCAAAGAAGTTGTTGACCATAGGTTCGACACTCACTACTGTTGTGGAATGCTGGACTATGTCGGATTGTGTTGTCGAGTTCAAGCACCTAAGTTAATTGAATGACAATGGAGTGCCCACCTTTGACAGGTGTAGACAAAGGAAGGGGTATAGAAAGAAAAAATCATGATGTGTATGTATGGACAGTACAGTTGGGATAGATAATGCTGTGCTTCTACATAATCCTATGAGAGGCAAGATTTGCACTAATGGTGGTTGGACAGGATATTATGTTGGCTTCTAGTACTATAGACAGCCACTAGGAAAATAACAACGTAGAAAGTATTAGTTATTGAATCTTTGATGTAATTCAGGTATAAAAAATAAGATATGCAAACAGTTACACTCTCTTTATTTAATGATAAGAGACATACCGTATAATAATGTCTGTAAGTATAATATCAGGTATGCACCTTATAGGATACCAAAACATTGTGAAAAGTTTGCAATGTATTAATTTATCAAATCCATCTTGTCAAGGTATCTTAAAAATGTCTCATTGATATTTGTACTTCAATAAAAAAAATTAAAAAAATACATAAATGCAAAAAAATTTTTTTCACACGTAATTTATTCATTCAACAAGAGCATCTGCTATTTGATGAATGTATTTCCAGTGCTAACAATAATATCCGCCATTTTCACTTCTCAGTAAATATATAAAACAATATTCAAATAATGTACAAATGAACTTTAAAGTTATAAGGAATGACTAGCAAGAAGAAAATTGAAACTGCAGGTACGATTGAAATTGTAAAGGAATTAATCAGCAGTTTTGCATAACCGATGTTCTGGACTTCATGTTTTATCAGTGCATAAGAATTTCAGAATGTAAATTTTCTTAATGTTATCTCTATAAAAGAAAACAAATGGAGATAAGATTTAATATAAATTATTCAATTGGTGTGATATTTATTGCATTGAACTTCATACGTTTTATTTATATTTACCATATGTACAGATTTTATGTTACCAGGCTTGTGTATCTGATGCTGCAGCAAGTACTCTTTTTCCAGACTTGTAAACCAAGTTCTTAGGCTATGACTATGGATATTTCTAAAATATTCTATTCCTTCATATATGAAACCCCACAAGCATACTTCTTTAAAGACACAATAAGTTTCTCAAGTATGGGCATCATATCCTTTTAATCTTTCCAATGTAAGTCCTTGCTTAGTTCCAGGAAAGCAACTTTTTAATCACCTCTTAAGACATTTAGCAATTACCCAACAAATAATTTGCTACAAAATCAGTAAAATATAGTTGAAATCTAATTATCTTCTTTACCATGAATCTTGCTGAATAGTTAAGTATTTGAACAGATGATCCATTCTTTAATTTTATTTCATTTTGCTTTGCTTCATGGAAACTTTAATATATTTCAAAGTTCCTAGGTATATCAGGCAGACTCCACAATTCCTAAGAGTTACCTGAGTTTTATTCATAATGTTTTGTTTTTGTAACTACTTCATTTTCTCAGGGAAATGAACTTCAATTTCAACTTCTCAAATGAATCATTTAGTATAATGCTTAATATATTAAAATTCTTATCTTTATGGGCATAACACTTATTTGTATTTCTTTTTTTCTTTATTTTTGGTACCGGCATTGAACTCAAGTCCTTCTACTTGCCAGGCAGGTGCTTAAGCTGCTGAGCTACATAACCCTGGCCCCTATATTTCTTTAAAATTAAAAATTCTTTGAAATTTTTACTGCATCATTTCATCCAAAAAGATTTTCATTTCTGTTGCTGTGATCAATTCTGAAAAAAATTAAATATTAAACATTATCTACAAATAAAATTGGGAAGAGCGGGCCAAATAGCTCAGCATGTTAAAGCACCTGCAAGCAGGTGCAGGGGCCAGGGGTTTGATCCCCATACATAGCCTGCTGTGCCAGCCCTGCCCCCAGGGTGCACTGAGAAGGCAACTGAGGCGCAGTGGTGCCCACCTTTAATCCCAGTTCTTGGGAGGCTGTAAACAGGCAGATCACTATGAATCCGATCTAGTAGTGAGACTCTGAACACCCTGTAGACCCTTCCTTAAAATTAAAAAAAAAAACAAATTAAATAAACAAATAAATTTGGGGAAAAATCAAGCTATTGGAAGAAAACAATAAAGCATAGCAGAAGGAAAACCAAAGTGATGCAATCCACTTTAAGATATATAAAGTTAAATAACTTAAGTATTCCATGCGTTAATGATCTTTACAATTTTCTAAGTATGTACTCTGAACTTGAGTTCTAGAATACAGTAATGCACATTTAACCTGCAGTAAAGAAGCAAAGGCTTCATGTTATACTTGATGGTGCAAAATATTGGATCAAACAAAGTTAAATTGTTTATATTTTACTCAGAGGACCACAAAGTATTTAAAATATGCATTTAATGTATGAAGAGTAAGAAAATGTATATATTATTTTTTTCTAATTAATTAACTAAGGTCTCTTTATTTTTGTGCTTGTCTTAACTTTTCCCATTGAGACCCTTCTCTTACCCAGGCTGCTTTTGGGGGCAGGAGGGATGAAGCACTGTTACCTTCCCAGAACATTTTCCATATAGTGTTAGCACTGTCTAAAAATATTTGGAAAATTATTGTTTTCCTTATGTACTAAAAATTATAATCTTACTTTTAGGATTAGAATATTAGGGTTGCAAGAGTGATTGAAAATTAAAACTCTGTGTATCATTAAGAAAATTTTAAGTAATTTGTAACTTTTCCTAAAGCAGTTTATAAAATTCTGCTTTCTTTTGAAGCGCTGGGGGCTGTGGGCACCTTGAACTCAGGGATTGAGATGGCTAAGCAAATATTCTACCACTGAGCTACACCTCATGCCAGCTTCCAAAATTCTGGAGCAGTTATTTTCCACTACTGCAAAAATACAAAGTGCCTACAACTTATAAATGTTTTAAAATAAGTATTTATGAAGGATTACAGGATATAGTAATACTGGAACCAGATATGATGATTCTTGTATTCTTACCTACTACTACATACTTACTGATATGGTAGACAACAGATGACAACATCTATCGTCAATTAGATGGGGAATTTTTAAAAAATTGTTTAAATTTTCTTGGGAAAATATAATAAATGTATTCAAATAAAAATGCACTTTGTTTCATTATGTTCTGAAACTAGAATGCTTCAAATATTGATCCTTTGATGGTATGGGGGGATTTTTTATTTTGTGTAGGTTTGAGTTTTCCCTCAAATATTATCAAATGAATATTTTTAGCAAGTCATTTTCAGTAAGAAGTCACATGATGAGTTACATATAAATTTGGTTTATAAGAAATTATCAACAAAAATATTACAGACATAATTCCTATGGTCAAATTAAGCTATATGAGTTTTCATAAATGAAAAAAAAAAAGGAGCTCTGAAAAGATTGGACACAGGAAGCCCTCAAATGCTAAAAATTAAAATACAAGTTTCATTCTAAGAATTGATACAGCAATTGCTGAACTGACAACATCCTGCCCCACACAAATCTGACATTACTGTACTCTCTGATTTCATGCAGATGGCAGTAAGAATGTTGCATCCAGTAACTACTACATTAACAGAATAAGGTCTATCTAGTTCACTGCGTGCCTCATACAATTTCTTTAAAAATGATAATTTCCATAAGAACAGTGATTACAACAATGGTATTTAACATTAGAAACATTAGAAAGCAGTTTTTCCTTTAAGAAGACTCATTCACTTTGGTAAATATCCAAATGAATCTAAGAAATCCACTGGCTCATTATTTAAATAAGAAGCCAGCTGCGGTGGCACATCCCTGCAATCCCCGAAGATGAGGAGGCCAAGGCAGGACACTTATACATTCCCAATTAGCCACAGCAACATTTGCAATTAGTGAGACTTTCAAAATACAAACTGGAAAAAGAAAAAAAGGTTCTGGATGGAGTTCAGTGTTAAGGCCCTAGGTTCAATCTTCAGCACTACAAAGAAAAAAGGAACTAACTAAATAAAAATAAACAAAAACAACACCACCTCTTTCTTCATGTTAAGGCAAAAAAATTAATTCAATTGAAGCTTAAACAGTATGATATTCTTTGATTCAACAAAATATATACAATATCAAATAAAAAGAAAATTTAAAAATAGTCAGGGTCAGGGAGATGGCTCAGTAGAATAAGTGCTTGCCTGGAAAGCACAAGGGCTTGAGTTCAATCCCTGGTTCCACAAAAAAAAAAAAAAAAAAAAAAAAAAAAAAAAAAAAAAAAAAAAAAAAAAAAAAAAAAAAAAAAAAAAAAGCATATAGGATGAGGAATGTGTCAGCTATCACTCTGTATCTCCTAAATTCTCAACTGATTTTTAGATTATACTCAGCCATGATGAGTTTTGTGACATTTACAGCTCAGGATAGGCTTACAGCCTAATAGATTCTCCCAAATACATGGCTCACTGAAAAATGCAAGTCTACAAATATTGTTCTTCACCTGTGACTTATTAGGCACACTAACAAGTACAACCAAAACATTTGGATCAGAGGTAACTATAAAATGTGCCCTGGTGTGCTAGGGTGTGTGTGTGTGTGTGTGTGTGTGTGTGTGTGTGTGTGTGTATCTATCTATCTATGTACTTGTAACCCATAGGCACCCTTCAAACACAATGAAATGTAAAGGTTAAGTAAGATGGAAATGTTAATAGCATTGATTTAACATTTATACATTGCTTATGGGAATTATACACATACTTCATAAATATGTACAAGCACTGCTGAGAAAAAAGAGCTATATGGGAGACATCACAACCTCAGAATTCAAGTTATACTAAGAAGCTGCAGTAATAAAAATAGCATGATGCTGGCACAAAAAAATATACATGTAAACCAGTGGAACACAGCAGAAGACAGAAAAACTCCATGCACCTTTGGCCATATGCTCTTTGACCAAGAGGCTAAAAACATGATGGAGAAAAGATAGACACTTTGCCAAATGATGCAAGAAAATTAATTGTCCACATGCACATGCAGGAAACTAGACCTGTATCTCTCAAACTGTATAATTGCATAAAAGTGAATGAAAGATCTAGCTATAATAGTAAAAATACTGAAACTGCTAAAATATATAACCAAAACAACACAGAAGGCATAGGCAAGCACCTTCTTAAAAGAACTTCAGTAGTACAAGTAATAGCACCAAGAATCAACACACACACACACACACACACACACACACACACACACATTATATGTATATATATTGCCTTAAGAATCTCCATACAGCAGCAGAAACAACACTGAAGAGACAAATCCATAAAATAGGAAAAAAGCTGTCAGCTACTCTTCCATTGAAGGACTAATGTCTAGGATATATAGAAAGCTTAAAAACTTAGCCCCTATGAAACAAATTACTCAAGCCACAAATGAGCAAATGTATAAACACTTCTCTGAAAAATACAAATGCCCACCAGGTACCTGAAAAAATGTTCCACATTGCAGCCAATAGAGACATGCAAGTCAAAACAGCTCTGAGATTCCATTTTCCTCAAAGGCTATCACTAAGAACCCAAGAACCAGGGCTACCCAAATAACTCAGTGAATTAAAGTGCCTGTAAACCAGTGCAGAGGCCTGGGGGTTTGATCCCCAGGCCTGCCACTCCAGCTCCACCCACAGGGCATACTGAGATGACAATTGAGACTGGACGTGGTGGCGTGCAACTGTAATCTCAGCTCTTGGGAGGCTTTAAACACATGGATCACTAGGAGCTAATTTAGTAGTGAGACCCTGAACACCCTATAGACCCTTCTTTAAAAAATACAAAAAAAAAAAAAAAAAGAGAGAGAGAGAACCCAAGGACCAACAATGCTGGTGAAAACTGCTAAGGGAATGGGAAATACTATGGAAAGAAGTGTGGAGATTCCTCAAAAATGTAAACAGATAAATTCCTTTTGACCCAGCTATACCTCTCTGGATATATTTCCCAAAGCATTAAAGAGATCATCTCATAGTTACACGTGCACACTCATTTCTACAGAAGCACAATTCACAACAGTGAGGCTCTGCAAACAGCCTAAATATTCACAATAAATTAAGAAAATGCTGTACATATACAACATAGTTTTAGTAGTGAAGAAAGACGGAAGCAAGTCATTTGTGGAAAATGGACAATCGAGATGATAATGCTAGGGGAATTAATTCAGACACAGAAGTTTAAGCATTGCACGATTTCTCTTATATGAGAAAACCAAAACATATATGAAGAGTAATATGCAAGAGAGATGGTAGGAAACAGGGAGGTAGATTTTCTTCAAGAGAGTGAAGGGACCAAGAGACAGGATGTAGATATACTGCACATGTGTACAAATAAAATATTTTTAAAGCATCTTTTTAAAAATAAAAGCCTGTTTTTTTCTAAGGAGAACAAATAGCCCTCAATTGTAAAATGCAAAACAAAACAAAAAATTCTTGGGTTGTGGATTATAAATGTGTCTTCTAAAATAAATACAAATTTAATGTGTTTTATCTCATCATGAATTTAGCAAAGGCAATGCCATGCTCTCACAAAACACAAGAACTTGAAATCACTAACTCTAGGATTGCTTTTATGTCAGTGCATACAAATATTTGGCTGTCCATTTGTGCTGCAGGCTACATAATCTGTGACTGAAAAATGGCATCAGTCAAAAGCAAGGAGATAAATACAGCAAACAGAATTATGGGATAAACTCAAGCATATGTTTGTTTAGTATAAAGTCAAGCTATGTTTGTTTATAAGCAAAACATACGAATGCATCTCTGTATAACTTCATATACTTGCAAGACCATAATGAGCATATTGTCTGCTTTCACTTGCTATTATAATCCTAAGAAGAAACTGTGGAAGTTACAAAGACAAATTATGATTCAAAAATTCTAACTACAGCCAATTTTGAGGAAGCCATTTTTTTAAAAAAAATTTACTCAAATAATAATCCTCTCTGTAAAATTCGTTTATCAGACCAATGGTGAAATATCAGGGGAGAACACACACAGGGTTAGATCCACAGTTGGTGAGGAGAGGCCTCCCAGAAGTCTCCGAGCAAGGGCATGAAGATGCCATCATTGGCACCATGGGGATGAAAACTTGGTCTCCAGAGGAACTGCTGAGCAGCTCCAAAGCCAAAGGGCATCCTTAGGAACAATTACAGCACTTGGAAGGACGCCCAAATCGCACCCTTCAAGCTTCCCATTTTGAGGTTGCCCAATATGACAATAGATCACAAAATCATTTCTCTTTGAGCAAGATCTCCAGGAAAGACGTGTGTGCTCTGACACCATGTGCTGTGTCTGAGTTGGCTAAAATTAGAATACTTTAACCTATAAACTGCTGTCTGTTGGAATCTGTGACATTTCATTTCCATGAATCACTTGCAGAGGTAGAACTTAGTGCTTGGGGTCCAAGGAAACAAAGGTATGGGGTGAGGAGGAGAAAAGAAAATAAGCAAAATAAAGATAAGACGTAGGGAAGATAATAAATGGCATGTACTGTGCATGTGTACTGCACCAGGGAAACAAAAATGTAAAAGAAAAGAGCTGAGTGCTCAGTTAGTATAGATGACTACATTCCTATGTGCTGCTAGGTTGTTTTTATTTTATAGGCAGAATTAGTACACATAAGATTTGGTCATCTCAAGCCCTAGTCCCTGAAGATGCTATATGTATACTTATGACTTCAGAATCACTACGTGTTCTTAAGATGAGCTACAGTCTTCTGATGAGCACCCCTTATAACTCTGAGCTCCTGAAATTCTTGTTTTTTCCTTTTGTCAGTACTGGGGATTGAACCCAGGACCCTATCTCCCTGGGTCCCTGAGCTCCTGAAATTCTTAACTGTATTTTAGTCAATTTTTATTTAGTGTTTTATTTTATTTTATTTTATTGTGTGTGCAGTACTGCAGATTGAACTCAGGACCCTGCGCTTACCAGGGCAAGCACTTATTCAACTGAGCTATCGTCCCAGCCCCTTGTGTTTTATTCTTGTTTTAACTTTTAATGTTTCCTCTTAAATTTGTTTATTTCTTATTCCCTGAATACGATTTCTTCCTTGGGAAAAAATATCAGCACTTCATAAACCTTGCATATAACAGTGCCACCTGGAGAACCAAGGTTTCGGGGCACACTTTGGAGTTGACACTGTAACCGGAAAGCGAAAGCCCAATGGACAAATCGAAGGTCAAAGTTTCTTCCTTAATTTGCTTTTCCTTCTGTGCTTGTTATTTTCTCCACTTGAGAATCATATCTGTGCTCACAATTCTTGATTCCAGTGACTTTTCTTTTTCCTTTGCCTAGACTGTCAAAACCTATGGACAAAACTCAAAAGAAACTCATTTATACTGAGCACGGCTCGAACAGAGCAACGAAAGCAGGTAGAGAAAGAAAATGGACAACAAAAGTGGTGGAAGGCATTGGCATCAAAAATATTTCACTTGATTCAGCAAAAAATAGGAGTCAATTAATTTAAGGGATTAGCCGGGCATGGTGGTGCATGCCTGTAATCCCAGCACTCGGGAGGCTGAGGCAGGACGATTGTTGTGAGTTCGAGACCAGCCTGAGCTACAAAGTGAGCTTAAGGCTAGCCTGAACTGCATAGTGAGACCCTGTCTCAAAAAGACAAAAAAAAATAATTTAAGAGATTAATACTATAAAATATTATATAAAAGATATAGAAACATAAAAGGTCTAAAAAGGACTTTTGAAAAAAATGTTTACTTGGTGATTAGCATATTAAAAGAAAGGGAGTGCAATTCATGCAATTCATCTAATATTAAAGACTGTGGAGACAAAGATAAACCCAGGAGAAAAACATTAAGGCAACATTAGTATCTCACAAAACTACAATCTGAATAAAAAATAGTGAAGCATTAGATGCATTATCCGTGCTTTTACATCCATATAAGTAGTGAAGATGCACACGCCACTGTCACAAAATCTAACAAATGAGTTTAGGTTTAGGTACCTTGAGCGCGACAGCATACAAACATTTGCATGACCCCAACCATTTGTCAAAGTTGAAGCTGAAGTCTTCCGTTAGATGAATGCATTTCACTCTTTCTCCATAATTCCTTCCTTTCTTCTTTCCTTCATTTATTTTCACTACCTTAGGCTGTGTTCAGGACCTTGCGCATGCTACACAAGCATTCTAACATGAAATGTAACCTCATGCCCTTTTATTTTGAGATAGGTTCTTGCTAAATTGCCCAAGATAGCCTTGAATTTATGATCCTTCCTGAGTAGCTCGGATTGGAGCCAAATAAAGGCGGGTGTTGCCATCCCAGTTTATGAAGGTCACTCTTGCTGTGAAGAGTGAACTGGAAGAGGCAGGCTGGAGATCAAAGATCACTGAGAGCTGATGGAGCCATTCAGGTGAGAGAAGGGCAGTCACATGGTGGTCATGGAAATGGAAGGGAAGGGCCACGTTACCATGTATGTGAGAGAGAGAGCAGTCAGTGCCCAGTGAAGGACTGAACCAAGGGGAGTAGGAAGGAGAAGTTAGGGGTAAGGCTCAATCTACTGAGCCGAAGGTCTAGCAGAGGGACTACCATTTACACTGGTCAGTAAAGAAAAATGAAGAAACTTACTCTTGGGGGGCTCTAGGGAAGGGACAAAGACTGGAAAGGAAATAAAGTGAAATCAAAGTGAATCTGGAGGCAAAAGACTAGGGGACAAATTCAGTCTGCCTGCAGGACCAGAGCACTAAGGTACAATCTGGTCCTTCAGGTTGCGAGGCAAGCCCAGGGACCTTCCAAGAGCCACAAAGCACACTGCTGCAGGGAATATGGGTTCAGCCAGTGTCTTAAGAACTCCCTCCCACAGTTCCTGTAGCAAGGTGAAGGCCTCAAGAGTGAACCCCTCTTTTCACAGTCAGAGGTTTGTCTGAAACACAGAACTATGATCCCTCCTAGTGTCTACAGGGCTTCCCAGTCATGCCCCCAGGTTCTGGTAACCCCCAACCCTCTGCAGTGAAGCAGAGACCCTCTTCCTTCCCCCCCCCCATGGCAGAGCCCACACACCACTGAAGCTCTTCAAGGTGTACCCTCAACCCTGCTCTTCCCAGAGAATCTTCTCCTTTCTCCAAGTATCAATGGAAAGGGTCAATGATGGGTGCTTGAAACCAAAAAGAATAGCTTGCTTCCCACTCCTGACTCCTGAAAGTTACTCTGACCTCTTTTGGGAACTGGAGACACGTCTGAGTCCTCTGCCTGGCCCACACTAGGTGATGACAATCTTATTTCATCCCTGTAACCCTGAACAGATGCCCAGAAATTGTGAAGTGAGTGACCTAGGAGGGCCCGCCCCTCCAGCTGACTTCAGGTCCAGCCAGGTCTTTGGCACCAATGAGAGGTGTGTGGCCCACCGTGTGCCTGGCCAGCAGCCCAGTGTTCATGGACCAGGAGTGCACCTGGGGCTAGACACACTGTGGACTGCATACCCAGGATTCCTTCCTTTAAACTAAGATCTCACCAACACTTACTACTTATGCATGAAATTCACCTTTCTGAAGCTTGCCCTTCAATGATAGGAAGTCCCAAAGTCACACAGAACATTTACTGCTTCTCCTCTAAAATCTCCTCCACTCCGTTGATTTATTCAACAATAACATTTTTAATATATCGGGTTTAACTCTGTTGCCTACTTTGTCTTGTTCAAAAATCTGGAATGTGGTGCTGGCCCTATCCCGGGTGTGTGATCCAGCATCTGGGTCGAGGCATAGTGGCACACACGTGTAATCCCAGGGCTGGAGAGGCTGAAAACAGAAGGATCACTATGAGTCCGGGCTGCATAGTGAGACCCTGTACCAAATACATAATTTTTTTTTTAAATCTGGAGTGTTGTTTTCTAACTGAGGATGTCTTAGAATGTTTTCCATATCATTTATTCTGTACCACATTCTAAATATTAGCATCCCTTACTAACTTATAATTGCCTCCAGAGAGGCATCTATGCCTTATTCTGATCACTGCATTTCTCTCCATCCCTGAATTCACTCACAAGTACTTCCTTAAATGTCACCACATGAATTAATTGATCCCTTACAGATATATATATACACACATATATATATGCATTTTAAATTTCCAAAATGAGTCTTTATTCTGGTCCACACATTCTTCTAATTATTTAAATTGTATTAAGCAATTAAATCTTCAAAACAATTAAGCTACCTTTTTATCAATGTTTCACATGAAGAAATCAAAGTATAGTAGTGTTTAAAAACAGTATGCGAGATGTACGCATACATACTGCTTCAGAGTTTATGTTTATAATTACTAGCCATCATCCATTATGCCATTTGAGTGTTAAGGAAGCCAGATAGCAATAATTTATTTTAATGTTAAGATAAACAACACCAAAATAAGGTAGCAGATTGGCTTTCTTCGAGGAAGAGAACTCGAGATCAGGGGCCAAAATCTACTATAGAAAGGAATTAAGTTGAAATGAGTGAGAGGTGACATGTGTTTGTATGTTGTTTCTTATAAAGTCACCTTTGTGTGGAAAATGCTGTCTTTCTTCGTATTAATCCCTTTCCACTTGTTCCCCATTCACCTACTGTAAAGAGAAATGTGCTCAAGCAGAAAGCCATGTATTTGACATGGAAATAACCACTGAAGGAGAATTAACCACTTTTTCCCCCGCACTGAGAGTTTCAGCACACCCACAACACTTCATGTCTGAAGCCTGAGATGGGAGAAGGCAAAAAAGACAATTGAAAACAAAAAAGGTTTGTACTTTTATTTCTCCAGGGATCCTAAAGCCAATTCTGGGTTTGTTTAGGATTTACTACAGTTTAAATCTAAAATATCCCTCCAAAGTCTCAGGGGTTCAGAAGCAGGGTTTTTCAGAGAGTGACTGGATCAAGATGGCTGTAAGTTCATCAAAGCCTAAGTCCATTAGGAGATCATACTTTGGTGTGGTTGTTCACAGAGGATGAGAACAAGAGGTGGCGTAATGCTGGAGGAACAGGAGCCTGTGGGTAGCACTGTGGGCTTCTTGTCCCTGGCTCCTTCCTCTTTGCTTCTTTCCTTTTCTGTCTGCTTCACAGGTGCCACAACTTAAGCTTTCCTCATTCTACTTTCCTCATTCTACCTGTCCTTTGTGGTAGTTCTATCTTTTAGCCAGTCAACCAGGGACGGAAACGTCTGAGGCATTGAGTTAGAATAAATCTTCCTCCCATTTTATTCATTTATTTTGTCAAAGCAAGCACAACCTGACTAACACAGAGATTCAGCCAATGAAGAACTCTTTAATCTAGGCATTTACTCATAAATTTTTGCCCCCAAGCTGATGTTTTAAAAATACCCTTTGGATATGCTTTCTTTCTTTTCATTTTAAGGAAACAAAACCCTTTGCAGTCATAAGAATGTTTAAAAATCATGAGTAAAAGAAAATGTCAAGATCTAAACTCATGACATTTGAGAGCTGGGCACTTTTGTATCCTCAGGAGCTAATCCACGCTCAGTAGCTGAACAGAAGCTTCAAGCCTCGTAACATGAAGAAGACGTGAAAGCTTCAAGAGTGTGAAGGTCCGTGGGAGGAGCAGCTTAGCAAATGACTGACTTCATGTGGACAAGGCTGCCTTGGGGGTGAAGAGATTTTACTCAAGCATTTTTACTCAGAAAAGAAAAGCAACTTCTCTGCACAACAAATACAGTATTTCTTCCCACTTTACATTTTTTTGTTCTTATCATTTTCCCAAAACAAATTTGGGTGACTTAAGTGCTGGCTGTCTAGAGTCACACAATTGGCTTTTGGAGCTCTTTGTGTTGGTAGTACTTTATCTTTTTATTTTTTATTTATTTCACTGTATTGTAAAAATAAACATTTCAGACAATTAAAAACATTCCTATTAAAATATGGTTAATTTTGAGTTAATCAATTTGTTTGTTTTTAGTGGAGGGATCAGCCTTGTGCTTGCCAGGCAGGTGCTGTATTGCTGAGCTACATCCCCAGCCCAAAACAGGTTGATTTTGAAAAGTGAAAACCAGCTCCTAAGCCAAGAGTGTCACCAGGAAGCTGTTAGCGGGACACTAACCTGAGGAGTGGCCTGGGCCACAGCAGCAGGAATCATGACTGAGCAACAGTGGCCATCTTGGCTCAAGTTTCCCATTTCTGTTTATCTTTATCTATGAGCATTTCAGCTTAAACCATCTCAAAATTTAATAATTTAAGGAATTTACTTACATCTGCATACAGAATGGGACACTCAGGTAGAAAAGATAGGTAACATAGTCTGACATAGAACTAATTGGTTGTATTGCTTACTCAGAACTTCCAATCTCTGCTTTCCTTTTTGTTCTAAACCATGCTACCTTATACCATAAAGATAATCATACAAACACTTTCCTAGTTGCTACTCAATATGTTTCCACAAGGGCTCAGTATTTATTAGTAGGAAGCATGAATTTAAATATTAGACTGATAAGAAATGGCAACAGACATTCTAAACCTAAAAAGGAACGATTATATAACTTATCAAAACTTTTGCACTTATTTCTAAGAAAATATCTTTCATAAGTGATTTAGAATAGCATTACTTTAAAAAAAGATACTGACACATTCAACCTTTTGAGACTAATATACAACACGAACACAGAGATCACATCCAGTGTTACCTCCTTGTCACCAGTCATATATTCAGCCATTATCAAGGCAATCAATTCTTCCCTTATGAGCAAGGAAACATGTCTCTCTAAGGATTATTACGCAGCATGAACATAAAGTTATAATGTTAGAGTCTAAATTTATAATTCAAAGTGCATAGTGCACACATGTTGACTATGCAATGAAATATGATCCTTCCAATGGGAAAGAACAGAATTCATAATTGAATTCAAAGGTAGACAATAGAAATGGAAAACCTAACATAATACCAATTGGTGAAGTGAAAGAAAATGTATATATCCTATTTCTAAATCTATGTGCATACATGTACACATGCACAGACACACACACTGTCTGCCTGTCTGTCTGTCTGTCTCTCTATCTATTTATCGATCTATCTATCTATCTATCATCTACGTATATATCATCTATCTATCTCTATCCCATATCAATTACACTGAGAGTCAACATATTTAATAGGAAAATATAATGCAAAAAACTGCTGCTGGGCCAGGCAGTTATTTAAGTGGCATAAGCACCTGGCTGGAGAGCACAGGTTCCTGAATTTGATCTGTAGTGTCCCCACTTCCCCCACCAAAAAAAAGAAAACTTGGTCCTCAAAAGTATCTGCTAATAAATAATCCAAGAAAAAATCCCTCCAGATATATTCTGATTTATATAATAGTAGAAATATTAGCAGTTCATTTGCAAAAGGGAAATACATTTTAGAAATACAAAGAAAGTAACTAAAACAATTTGCAGTTGAAATGACTATATGTTGGTAAGCAACAAAACCAACTGAAATTCATGGAAAAGTGCAAAGATTCACTTTTGAAATTAAGCATCAGAATTCCATAATTTAAATGCATACAACTATCATTTAGAAAGTAGGATGCCAGAGAATGGCTCATTTGTAATAGTCACATAAATATTAACAATTCATGAAATAGGGCCAGCCACATAGCTCAGCAAATTAATGCACCTGCAAGCAGGCACAGCAGCTGGGGATGCGATCACGGGGCACAGTGATGCACGCCTGTAATCCCAGCTCTTGGGAGGCGGTACACAGGCAGATCACTATGAGTCTGATCTAGTAGTGAGACTGTGAACACCATGTAGACCCTTCCCCAAAATACAGAAAAAAAAAAAAAGAAAAGAAAGAAATCATGAAATAATCTTAAGTAAAAATTCAAGGCTTCCAAATATCTGTCAAGTAAATTCTATGAAAGTTAGAAAATATTTCTTAAGGTTAAGAAATTATAATCTATGGTACAAGTAACCCTACAGTGAGAAGTGGAAGACCATTTTTCCTGCAACAGTAACTATTTTAGTGCCGTGTGCCTTACATTACTCCTGAGGAACAAGATTCCACATCTTATTTAATTTACAGTAAAATGAATAATAGCCAGTAAAACTCAGAGAAATAAGAACAATGGAAGGGGGAAAGCTCCAGATAGGAAGGCTGTTCTGATGCCCAGTAACTGAAACAGTACTCTGATGGCACCTCGGTGCTCAAAGTAAAACAGCAGAGATATTTCACAAATAGTTCGGATGAGAAATCTGACACACCAACTCAGAGTAGAAAGGATAGAGAGCATCTTTTATTTGAAAATATCTATAAAAATTACGTACACAGTATTTAAACACATCATCCTTGCACTCTAGAATACAAACCATGGGGCCATCTGTCTTCACCACTATGCTCTGTGCTTGGAGACTATATTTCAGAATGTTGATAATAGCAAATGTTGGAAACAGTATCAATCTCCCCTATTGGCACTTGATAATTAACTAGATTGCTACACAATGAGATAAGGAAACTTTCTATGTATAGACAGGAAAATATCTCCTGAATAAATTTGTGTTAAAAGTAGAGTTTTATATCTCTTTTGTATGACAAATAAACATATGCAGCAATATTTTTATCTCTACAAAGAAACAACAGAAGCATATATAAAATGAAACTTAAAAATCAGTTTCCTCTACAGGGTAGAGTGGTAGCTCACACAAGGGTGAGCATTGGTTTAAAAAAAAAAAAAACTTGGAGGGCTAGCCAAATAGTTCAGTGGATTAAAGCACCTACGAACAGGCAGGAGCTGGGGGTTTGATACCTGCACTTGCCATGCCAGCCCTGCCCCTGCAGACCACTGAGATGGCAATTGAGACTGACCATGGTGACGCAAACCTGTAATGCCTGAACTTGGGAGGCTGTAAACAGGTGGATCACTACAAGTTTGACCTAGTAGTGAGACCCTAAACACCTTATAGACGCTTCCTTAAGAAAAAATACAAACATACACCTCAGATTACAGCTTAAATGCCAGAAGTTTGCCCATACCATGGAAACATGATAAATATCAGTTAAGAAGCTTGCCAGAGATACTTGGTCTTTAAAATGATTTTTTATTTTAAATTTTTATTTGTATATGGTTGATGCAAGACATAATAGTATGTGCACTTAAGCTTCTGAAAACAATGCTAATGGACATCCGAGAAAACCCATTGTTCCATTTGTGTTTAGGATAATTATCTTAGTGGTGTGATGCACAGTATTTTTATTTTAAAAAAAAGACAGGAAATGCTCTTGGCTTTATTTTAATAACAGCTGGTCCTCGCCCATCAGCTTCCCTACACAGCAGGCACACTCTCCCTCACATCTTACTACCACTGTGCGGTCTTTACTCCATTGTTTCCATCTTGGAGATGAAAAATGTAGAGCAATGAATACTTTCAGGAAGCTGTTAAACAGCCAAGGAGAATCAAGAATAGCATTTGGCATGGGAGGAAGAATTTGAGGAGAAAAAGGAAAAAAAAAAAAAAAAGAAGAGGATTAGTTTGGAAGAGAAACAGAAAGGTGGGGTTCTGAGGTAGAGAATGAATGAGACAGGAAACAAGAGTAACCAGGAAGTGAAATCACTCAGGGGTTCGTGGGCTGAGGTGGCAGGTATAAAGTGTCAGTTGCAAAAGAGAGCTGTTTCATCCAATGCACCAAGACATATACATTTTCTTGATGGGGGAAAAAAAGGAGTTGCTAACCAGATTAAAATAAATGTTATTCAAAATTAGATGGTAGTCCTTGTACTCTACCACAGAACTTGATATGAGATTTGTTTTCTCCTTTCTTTCTATATTAATCTCTTATGTAGACTCTCATATCAAAATGACAATTCTATTTGCAAAAGGTGGTTGTTCCAACCAAAAAGATGCAAGGAAAAAGAACTATGTATGTTAGATTTCAAGAAAATAATGATAGCCCTATAACTTTATAGTACTTTTCGTATTTCACAATCAAATAACATCAAATTGAACATGACAGTTTTAAGTCTCTGCTTACACACAAATCTTTTCTAAAAATACCTTCAATCATTCCTTCAGATTAAAAAATAGCAATACTGACAGCTTTCTAAGAAGCTTATCTTCACTGCAAGTCATATCGCTGATACATCTTGAACATGCCGGACTATTCTGCCAATGCACTTTCAAAACATAGTGTTATGAAAATAATATGGTAGTAAAGAGCATGACCTCTGAAAAAAGAGAGATCTTATCAGGTCGTAGGCCAGGTAACCAGTCAAAATGCCTTTAAAGTATGTTTGCGAGATAGAAAGTCAGAATAAGAGTTTGCTTATTTCTGTAAATTTCACATAGTATTTCAGACTCAGAAGAATAAATAAATTACCAATATTTCCTGCTCATAATACGTTCCCAAGCCGGGCGTGGTGGCGCATGCCTGTAATCCCAGCACTCGGGAGGCTGAGGCAGGAGGATTGTTGTGAGTTCGAGACCAGCCTGAGCTACAAAGTGAGCTTAAAGCCAGCCTGAACTGCATAGCGAGACCCTGTCTCAAAAAGACAAAAAAAAAAAAAATAATAATACGTTCCCAATAATTACTTCACCATCTAGTCTCTTCAAGGCAGTTTAATCAGTTCAATTTTCAATACTGTTAGAGCGATTACACTATGCCACTCTGTTAAGCATGGTGGAAAATGGTAATTCTTTGGCATCAATGAGAAGTAACTTGTCTTAGAGTGGGGAAGATAATCATAAAAATTATTTCAAATCACCATAAAAAGGGAGCATGACAATGACATGCTCAAGGTACCTTGAGTCTAAGACACCCTAGGACAGATTCTGTGGAAAAAGCCCAAACAGAAAAAACGGCCAAAAAGAGAAGGCAAGGCTGGGGCTGTAGCCAGACCACTCAGGGGCAGAGAGCAGAGTGAAGTTCAGGTTTCAGGTCTCTATAAAATCAAACTGTAACATTATCTACAAAAACTTTAGTTATTACCTTAGTATGGTTCGGTCTTACACGTATATTCTTTTGTCTATGTAACTTTGTTTCATATGATGTAAGACATGAGAAATTGAGCCCTTGCTCACTCAATTACTATAGTGAGTTATTTGATTACGATTTATATGATTACTAGTTTTCGATTACTAGTCTGGACAATTTGTTAAGACATTTATAGACTTTTATGGGTTCTTCCTTGTAAAATGAGAGAGCTAGATTAGACTACTATTAAAGAGACTTTTAGGGGTCAGGGAGATAGCTTAGTAGAATAAGTGCTTGCCTGGCAAGCACAGGGTCCTGAGTTCAATCTCTGGTACTGGCACTGCAAAAAAAAAAATACTTTTAGTACAAAATGCAATATATTATGGATGTATCAATGTATATGAATATACAGCCTATCTCAACCTATATTGTTCAACTTTCTGAATAACTTTGTGAGTTTTTAAAAAGTGAGATTGCACACTAATTATATTTCAAATGAAGAAGAACAAGCAATCCACAAGGATCTCAATAATTATAAAATTAACAGCTATTAAAATAACAAACTTTCTATGCAGTTTTTGGTCCTTTAGATATTCAGAATTTGATAAAGATAAGACATTTAATAAAATTTCTGTTTTTAAGGAGAAATCATCCTCTTCTACTTTTTAGTTGCAACAATATGTGTTTAGTAGACTTCATTTTTGGTCATACTCTTGTATAGCATCTTCTGTGGTATTACAGTTTATACCTATGCATCCCTGAAAGCCTCATGCAGTCATTGTCAGAACCTTCAGAGTGCAGCTGGATGATGGGGGGACTGCAGCTCACTTGCCATCAGCATGTGGGGCGTGGTAGGAAGAGGCCATGCACCATTATCTCCCTCCCTGTCTCCTCCTTCATCTCTGTACTAATGGAAAGATTAATAATAATAAAATTTGAGGGTTATATACATGACCTGACTCTTGGCCATTTTGTTTACTTTTTGGAAATGTGAAAAACTACTAGTACATATTTTTTGATATAGTCTAAGATAAACATGTTTAAGGTAATAAAAATTTCAGAAGCAATATCCTTAAAGTCAGGAACATTATGATAATGGGTATTGTGATCAACACCATGTACTGGAAATTCCCAGAGAGTGCACAAACCAAGGAACAAAAAAATGTTATTATAAGGGTTGGGAAAGTGTGAAGGAAATAAAATCTGTTGCTATTTATGGAAATTTATTACCCATGTAAAAATTGAAGTGAAACCATAATAAATTACTAAAATGATAGAGATTTCAGCAACCTACCTAATTATAAGACTAACACGCAAAACTCAGTTGCTTCAGGAAAAAATAGAGGGGCATGCTTGTAATCCTCAGCTCTCAGGGAGGCTGGGGCAGAAAAATCGCCAAGTTCTGGCCCAGCCTAGACAGCTAAGGGACCTAGTGAGATCCTTTGTCAAAAACTTAAAATAGGGGTGGGAATGTAGCTCACTATGAAATTCCAGGGTTCAGTCTCTAGCAGCATGCACGCACACACACACACACACATGCATGCATACACACACATGATAACCAGTCTCCATTGTATTCAGCAGCAACATAAAGAAAATGTAAGTTTTACAGTGAAAACAAAAACATAAAATGTAGTTATATCTCTAAGAAAGACAATTAATATTAATATGGAAAAAATACCTAGCCTTTTTGAAGTACATTAAGGTATTACAAAACTAGAGGAATGTGAGTAATATACTGATTCCTATTCTAATGCATAAGTGCAATTTCAACGAAAGCCCTTACATTTTTTTTTTTTTTTTTTGAGACAGGGTCTCACTATGCAGTTCAGGTTGGCCTTAAGCTCACTTTGCAGCTGAGGCTGGTCTCGAACTCACAACAATCCTCCTGCCTCAGTCTCCCAAGTGCTGAGATTACAGGTATGCACCACCACGCCCAGCCCTTACATTTTTTGAAACGCTAGAAATATAAAATCACATTAGATGCCAAAGAATGGGATAAAGATTTTCTACTTTATAATATAAAGATTGATAATGAAGGTATAGCAAGTAATTAAAATCGTGCCGTTTGATGCCAGGATTAAAGAGACAGATATAACAAAAAATACACTTTGTTAAACATTCTCTTTGTCTGTCTCTGCCAGCCTCTTTCTCTCCTTTTCTATCTTGCCCTTATGGGAAAATTTGATTCAGTTCTCATCCACTTGTTTGTGACCAGAATTGTGGAAAGAATTAAGTTCTTGAACCAAAGTACCACTATAGGTCAACTTGTATGGATAAATATAAATACAAAAAAAAAAATTAAAACGTTTGCAAGTAAAATATCCTACAGTGAAACTATAAACCTAAAATGACAATATATACAAAATACACACAAACATATGCATAAAAAATTGAAATATGAAAGTTTTACTATAAGCATATTATTAACACATTAGGACAGACAAAATTAGGCTATTTTTCATACATAGCTGAGGAGACAATCACTTATTATGTCTTATCTATTTGATGTCAAACCTACTGTTGGAGGTGAGAACAGAGAGACTTTACCTAGAGGGAAATACATTTCATAAGAAGCTCAGTCTCAACGCTTCCTGTACAGCATAATAAAATATCACATCTGTGTTGGAGCTGATTTGATTCCCTTATTTATAACACATTAGTCCACTGATTTATCACTTACATAACTAGTCTTTGGCACACTGACATTTCTTTTTTTTTTTAAATGTATTTCATATAGGGTCTACAGAGTCTTACCACACAGGTCAGACTCATAGTGATCTTCCTGTTTTCAGCCTCCCAAGTGCTGGAATTACAGGTACAAACCACCACGACCAGTCTCAATCACAATCTCCATCACTGAGAAAGAAAACATTCTCTCAGGCTTTCGTCAAGCAAATTCGTCAAGGACTGGCTGTGACTCATCCAGATGGCTGACACTGACAGAAGAGCCACAAGGTGCTGTACATGGTTTCAGGGTAAATCTTACTTTAACTTGGTCTTCACCATCTAGCAGAAAAGTATAACCAAAAGGTATAAAAAGTAATGCCATATTAATATGCTGAGTTGTAAAAGGCTCAGGTCAACAACTTCTGACAACTGCCAGTTCTGCTAATAACCCATTATGTTTATAGGCTATTGGACTATATTGGGTTATTTTGCTGAATTCAAGTACCTACATTCTTTAGACTGACTTCATGTATGAAAAGGTCCTTTAAAGACTTTTTCAAATACAACTTCGCTAACTACAGTGGAACACCCAACTCTGACAAAACAAAATAAAAAAGGGGATATAAATAAAGGACCATTTTGTAGTGGGAAAATACATATATGATAGGACAAATTTACAGCTACTTTCTCTTAATTGAGTAAGAAGAAATGTTTGTACTAATACTGTATAGATATCATACCATGTCTACATCTTGTCCTCTGAATAACATGAAGACAATATACAATGTATTAATTATTTTAACTGTCCTACTAACCAGTTTTGAAACTGTTTCATTGCTATTTTATATTTTTTCTCATTAAAATAAATAAAAGATAAAAAATAAAAACAAAAAAAATCACCTCGGTGGGCCCTGGGGGCGGGGTCGGCACAGCACATTGGGGATTGAACCCCGGGCCCTGCACTCTGCCTAAGAAGGTGCTTTAGTCTACTGAACTATCTGACTTGCCCGAGCACTGTGACATTTCTTAATGTAAGCATAAAACAAAGACATGCTTCAGTTCTCTTTAGAAGGAAAGTTTTTCTTTTAAAGAGAAGCAAAATACAAATAAAATCACAGAGTATCAAAAGAGGCTAATAAGAGAGTAACAAGAATCCATTGTGCATTGTTATCTTCATTGTAGTTATCAGAATACAAGATTTAGACATGAAATAGTGTCCGAACAATATTAACACAAATCTTTTTCCAATGAATTAGAAGTAGCTGTATAACTATCTTAACTATCTTGTGTTATGTATGTTTTGTATGTTTTAGAATATTTTAAGTGTTTTTTGTAGGACTAATTACTGTTAAAAATTTAGAATTTTTTTCACTTCAAAATAACTGTTACCATTATTAATATTCTCTTAAATTCATGCTAACATATTATTTAGGGAAGAAAAATAGAATCAGCTCTCTATCTTGTGCTGAGCCCCTCCCATCTCAGTGCCCCCAACCAGCACTGGCGAGAGGGATTTAATTGTGGCACTTCTAGGTGTGGTTGCTGGTCACTGTCTAACCACAATGAACATTACCACTGCTTACAGACCTCAGGCTCTAAGAAGCTGCTTAGACCTTTTGTATGTTTCAGTCTCATAATTCTCAATTCTTAAATAAGAGTTCAAGTACAAAAGGAGGAAAAAGTCAAATTTCCAATTTACTTAAGCCAAAATAGACAGGAATTACTGAGTTGTTTGCTTTTTGATGGACAAGCCTAAGTCTTCTGATAGTTTCTAGAGTCTAATGGTGAAGATACAAGCACTTAAGTTTTTTGTTTATTTATTTATTTTATTTTATTTATTTATTTTTTTGTGGAACTGGGGATTGAACTCAGGCCCTTGCGCTTGCCAGAGAAGCGCTTATTACACTGAGCCATCTCCCCAGCCCCAAGTTCTTTTTTTTATGAATATGGTACTAACCACAAATACTATAAGTATCTTATATTATTTCAAATTATTTTCCAAAAGCTCTTAGCTATTCCAACCTATCACAGCATAAACGGAATAGAAAAAGATAAGATTAATCTGTAACATGTGTTTTAATATGCAAAAGTTTAATAGATACAACTATGAATTTGATTTAAAATTATATTTCACCCTACCCTTATTTTTAATAAGACTAGGCACTTATAAAAAAGTTGGGTTGCAATATATTAAAATATATAAGAATTTGCTGAAAAATGACATCAAAACGTTGGATATTTAAAGATAGATATGAATGTGTCAGCTCTGTGTAGAAAGCTAGATTTTTATTGTAATAAAATAAATGCCATAATTTTGGTAAAGAAAAGAAATATAAAACTAGGAATAACCAACTGCACATTGTTCAATTGTTTCTAATTATTTGTAATGTTTTACATGGCTAAGAAATAAAAACTTGGGGCCAGAGAGATAGCTCAGTGGTCTAAGTGCCTGCACGGCAAGCACAGGGTTGCACGTTACGTCTGTGGTACTGTATGCTGTGAGTACTCATAACTGAGGTGTGCAGGGCCAGCCACCGAAACAGGCATGGTGATGCGTACTTGCATCCCCAGAGCTTGGGATGCTGAGACAGGAGGATCTCTACAAGTCCAAGCTGTGTAGTGAGACCCTGTACCAAATAAATAAATAAATAAATGAAATTAAAAAAAAATAAATAAATAAAGAGTTTGCTGGATGTAGCAACACACACGTATAATCACAGCACTCAGAATACCAAGGTAGGAGGATTTCTGAGAATTTGAGATCAGCCTGGGCTACACACTACATTCAAAGCCACCTTAAACTTCATAGCAAAAACACTGTCTCTAAAAGACAAAAAAATATATAAAAGTATAAAAATTTTAAGTCACGTGTCTCTAAATTTCAGTAGGGCAGATTACATATAAGTACAAGTCATATCGAAAATGAAAATCTGACTTCCTTTATCTTAAAGAACCTTAAAAACTGTATGTTAGAAAGGTTGGACTGCTTGCTAAGAACATTGTCCAACTGCTGTTTCAAGAGACACACAGGCACACACACATTTACACAAACATTCACAAGAGGCTCCTAGGGGCCAGGGAGATGGCCCAGGGGAATAAGCTCTTCCCCGGCAAGTGCAAGGGCCTGAGTTTAATCCCCAGTTCCGCAAAAAAAGAAAACAGGTTTCCAGTGGTGACCCTTTAGACACTGAGTCTGATGAGTTGGCATTTCATCAAAGATAAAAGCTGTAATTTAGAAATTTAAAAAGTGTAGTTGTGTATATCTTTAAAGCAAGGGAGAAATGATTATCTGGAAAGTAAAGTAGATCTTAGTAAAGTTAACTAAGGATTTACACATAAAAGAATTCAGAATAATTTAAACTTTATATAAGTTCCTATGAACATTGAAAAATAATCATTTATTCACATGTTCATATATAGTGTATTCTAATTTGAGTTTCTTGGATTAGTTATTTAAATAAAAATAACTGAAGTTTCTTTTCTGCAGTTGTCAGGTTAATAATTATATTTGCATAATATGAATCATTCCATTTTTATGCTTTTTCTCTGAGATAATGCCGAGTATATTATTTTTATTCAGTTTGACTGAACAGAAAAATCTGTTGGCATAACGTTAGACATGACTTATTCTGCATTACAGAAGATACAAGTCACACTAAAAATAATTTTTGGAGGATAATGAGGATAAAGTGAAAAGGCTGAAAGAAAAGAAAAATTGTCAGAAAAAAATTTGAAGCAATATTAGCTACATGTACATTCATTATGAGCAATAACATGTGTATATTAATCCTAAACATATGTTGTTTAAAATTTAAAATCAATTTGCAGAAATTTTTATACAAGGCAAAGGACTAGGTGTTTTGTTTCAGCAATTAATAGTTTTATTTTCCTAAAAGAAAATAAGATTTTGGATTACCATACTAAAGATAGGATAGATTTTCAAAAATAGCATGCTTTACTGTAACTTATTCTCACTTCCTTTAGAGTATCTTAAATTGTCAGCTTTCAAAATGACTTCCATTCTTTATTTGTTCTTACAAAGAAGATGTCGAGGTGGATGTCCCTGTATAAAGCTGTTATCTGAGAAAAAATGCTTATTTATATGAATATTTAACCACCACCACTGAAATTTAACTCATGCTTCAGGTTTCTGTCCAGAAATATCTTAAAGCACTTGGCCTGAAGGCAAAATACCGCCTAAGTTATTTAGAAAGCATTACCTAGCTGATTCTGTTAGCACTTCTTTCTTTTTTCTTTTGTGTGCTGGGGATTGAATAAGTGCACTCTGAGTACAGAATTGGCAGGAAGAACTTCTATTTTCAAATTTTCTATAGGAAAAAAGTTGGAAACTGTCTCTTCTGTTGTTAACACATATTGTCCCATGCTGTATCATAAAAGCACAGTGTCTTACTTTATAGAATGACAATGATATTTGAGAACACTGCCAATGCTTCTTGAGGAATGCACATCTTCCCCAGGATACTGACTATAAAGCTGAAAGAAGGAAAGAGAGCTCTTTGTTCAAATAGAAAAGAGCACTTATTCTCCCTCAGGCTGTCATAAACAACACAGACACAAGGTGCTGTACGCAGCAGGTGTTTTTTTCTCACAGTGCTGAAGGTCCGAAAGTTCAATGTCAGAGAGGCAGGATTTAGTTCTTATTGGGGTCTTTCTAGCTTTGAGACGTCTTCTCACAGTGACTTGCATGATGAAGCACAGAATGCTGCCATTCCCTCTTCTCACTAGGCCACCAAGCTCACTTGGGACCCCATGCTCATGAATTCACCTCAACGTGACCACCTTCCGGTACCACTGCACTTGAGGGCAGCACCTCCGCCAAGCGTACTGTGGGACCCAACCCTTCAATCCATCACAAGTACTTCAGTATGTTCATATTTTAATAGAAATCTATGCAGATATTCATATAAAACAATATTTGAATGTTTTTCACATAATGGCAACTTATGAAAAGGAAAATACTCTAAGCTCAGGAAAGACAGACAGAAGGATGATGCTGAAGAGCTGATATACTGAAAATCTGAAGGAACTTCATGAGAATGAAAGGAATGCAGACGTGACAGGGATGACGGTGGACTTCAGACAGAAAGGCTCCCTGTGTGCTGGATGCCTTGTCCTGAATTTGCTTTATAATGGCTGTTCAAGTTCTGCATTTAAGAAATTCCCAAATGGAGAAATTATCTAAATAACTTATTAATTATTTGTAAAAGACCTCTTTGTAGTGGAGTTATAATTCCTTAAGCAAAACTTAAATACTATAGGTCATATGTTTTTCAAAAGTTAAGTGAAGTGTGATTACAATCAAATATGTACATATTATTTCCCTTCATTTAGAATTATACATAATAACAAATTTTAAAAACCCACAAATTTTCACTCCTTTTCATCAACTGCCTGTGACAAAGGTACCTGAGCAATTTATTTGCTCATTGAGCCTGAAAAGCTGGTGGAGTCCAGCAGTCTAAGCTGGCTCACTCTGGTACCATGGATAATGAGAGTATGCTTAAGAGTTGGCTATCAGGCACAGCATCACCTCAGGAGTGTGTTCTGCAGGTGCAGTCTGCATGCAAGCAGTTTCAAAACCATGCTGGAACAGGCTAGTAAAGAAAATGGGATATAGGATTCTCTAGGTAGAAAATGTAGCAACATATATTGTGGGAAAGCCCTCTGGCAGTGCTAATGCACTTGCAATATATTTAAGAATCCATCTTGTGGCCAGTCACAGCGGGACACTCCTGTAAAGCAGGATTCTGAAAGAGGGAAGCAGGAGGGCGACATACTTGTGCTCAGCCTGGACCACACAAAGACTGAGCAAGGCTCAGTCTCAGAATAAAATTTTTAAAAACTGAGGAAGAAATTGGTGATCTCACTCCCTGCAAAGGTTCCTGAGATCAATCTCCAGTTTGATTTGGACTAAGATACCTTCCTAAGGATGGTACTGGGAATTAACGTTTCCCTGAGGTTGAATCAGTAGACAGACAGGCTTCTTATTATAAACTTCAGATCTCATTTGTCTTCGCAAATTTGCCACAGAAAATCTCATTGAAATTTCATCTTTTCTTTGAGAGATAAATCATCAGTAGGCTTTTGACACTTACCACCTAAGACCGATTCTCCCACAGACCTGAGAATTGCATATATGAAATCCTATCTGTCTTCAAGTCTGACAAGAGTCCCTATTTCCCAGGCCATAACATAGGGTGAGAGTCTAACGTATGCATAAGTGGCAAAACTCAAAATATAAAAAAATAAAGAGGAAGAGAGAAGGTAGGCAAGTAGAAAGTAGGGACAAGTTCAAATAATTCCTTCAAATTATTTATGCTAGTATTTCAAAAATGTTTTACAATATATGATAGTTTGTTTCACTGATACTACTAGATTCATTTATTTCACTGAAAAGAAATTTAGTTCTAATATATTTGTTTCTTTTTAGTTGTATTTTTGTTTGTTTGTTTATTTCCAGAACTAGGAATTGAACTCAGGGCTTTGCACTTGCCAGGGAAGCGCTTATTCCACTGAGCCTTCTCAATGGCCCTTGTTTCTTCTCAGTAAGAGAGAACTTTTTTCTCTCTCTGTTTTTGTACTCTGATAACTGCTTTGAAGATTATTATTCTCCTATTATTTTGCTATGAAATTTTGTTTTATAAATAAGAGCCAATTGGAAAACAGAAACCTAATTTCATTGACAAACCTCCCCACCGATACCTGGAAGAAGTTTTTATTAGCTCACACAGGGCTTAAAATTCCTTTCATAGTTACTTTCAGAGAAACTATCAATTTAGTGTTTGTCTCCTATTGCAATATGGTCCTGAGTAAAGCTGTTCTAGTCCAGTAAACTAATGCAGTGTAACTCCGTGATACCGCTCATCTCAGCTCTTCAACATTCAAAGTCTCTCCTAAAGCAATACCTGTTTTCCAGGTTACACGGCCAGCAATATTTCCTGTTGAAAGCTTGTGCTCAGCTTCATACTCAGACAGATTCAATAAGACTTGAGGTGTTCAGTATTACATAAAACAAAACACACAGAGTTTACAAATTTTTTATCACTAAAATAAAGTGGATGTCTCCTCGGTATTTAACATCTAAAGAGCAAGTATCTAACCAGGACAAGAACAAAGGGCTCACTAAAGGCAACGTAATTTTTTATCAGATATGGATCTACTCATTGTTAATGGCATCACCTTTTTCAGTGACCTCTGGATATAAACTTAGAACTCTATAAAAAGATAAAAATAATAATAAATACTTTTGAGTATTTTATAAGAAATTCTAATTATGTTTATTTGATAGATGACACTTATTAGTTAACACACTTGCCCAAAGCTACTCAGATACAAGAACCAGAGACAAATAGAGATGAAAGCCTCTTTCCTTCAATATTTAGTATACAGAAGCTATAAAAATGAAATTATATATGCAAAGTGACTAGCTTTCATTATTAGTTACAGACAACTTCAGGACATTATAAAATATGAAATATAAGGATACCCAAATTAAGTTTCATTCACTGTAAATATCAAGAGGTTTTTCTTTTTAGTTTGAATTATCATTAAAGATCCTATTAACGTTTAACTAAAGAGAATGAAAGTGTAGGATTTTAATAAGCTAAGTAGAAAAAGAATTCTGTCCTATTTATTAATAATTTCAGCAAAGGTTTACAAGAAAAAGTATGAGAAGCATTTATGACAAAATACTGTAATGTTATTAATTATCTTATGGAATACTCATTATATATTTTTCAATTGTTGTTTTATGTAACAATAGTTTAGACTTAAAAGTATTTGTATTCATTTCTAAATGGATGATGTAGTACATTAAGTTATGTGGATTTTATAAACAACTGATGATTACAGAAAACAAAAACACTAAATCTGCTGGAAGAGAAAGTAGGTAGTTTTTTTTTCCTGGTACCAGGGATCAAACTCAGGAACTTGCACTTGCCAGGCAGGCACTTATGCCACTAAGCTACCTGGCCCCAGAAATTCTGAAGATTCAGGGGTAGGCAGAGACCTCTTGAAAAAAAGCTGCATGGGTAATACAAAATTCAAAATGTCTCAACTTTATCCTTAATTCAAAAAATTCAAAGAATCAGCAACTAGGATCTTACCTTATTAAAAACTTTTCACACATCAAAATAAATCACCAACAGAGCAAAAGAAAAACCTAGGAAATGGGAGAATATTTTAGCCAATTGTGCCTCACACAAAGGTCTTCTATATAGAACATATAAAGAATTTTAAAAAATCAGGCCCCCTAAATTCAAAGATCCTATCCAAAATGGGCCTCTAAGATGAATACTTACTTCTCAGATGAAGAAATACAAATGGCAAATAAATATATGAAAAACTATTGAACATCATTGGTCATCCAAGAAGGGCAAATTAAAACAAAACTGAGATTCCATTTCAGCCCAAATCAACTGATAACAAATGATGAGAGGCTGTGGGGGAAAAGGAATCCTTCTCCATGGTTGGTGTGAGTGGAGATTGGTGCAACCACTATGAAAATCAGTGTGAAGATTCCTGCATAAACTAGGACTCAACCTCCATTCAATCCAGCTATTGCTCTCCTGGGCATTTTTCCAAAAGATCTGAAAATATCACACTATAGTGATATATGTGTACCCATGTTTACAGTAGTACAATTTGTCATAGCTACATCTTGGAAACAACCCAAATCCCCATCAATTGAGCAATGGATAAAAAAGGATGTGATAGCTTTGTATAATGGATTACTACTCACTGATAAAGGATAAAGTTGAGACATTTATTGGTAAATGGATGCAAAATGCAAGCATACACGTAAGTGAAATAAATCAGTCTCACATGTGTATATATCATGTTGTGTTCCTTGTATTAAAAAAAACTGAAAGCACAAGTAAGAGCCAATAGATATTTTGATGTAGGGGATAGTGGTTCTCAGTTTGCTAATTTTTATTGTGGCCAAAGTAGCTCCAGTTTATCCTCTAACCTATTTTAGAAACAGAAGACGATAATGTAGAGTCAACTCTCCATGACCCTGCCTGGACTGTCTCACACATTCCCCATCCTTGTTAGGGTATTGTAAACATAAAAGAGAAAAAAGAGGGTAAACAGAACTAATTGCAAGAAGTGTGCTATGCCCTATGGCACCATAAATCCCCATGACCAGCCCCTGACCTACCACAGTAACAGCCCATTCTTGTTGCCCGGGAAACCAGAAAGGTACTGGAGTCAAGACAAAGAAAGGCCGGGCGTGGTGGCGCATGCCTGTAATCCCAGCACTCGGGAGGCTGAGGCAGGAGGATTGTTGTGAGTTCGAGACCAGCCTGAGCTACAAAATGAGCTTAAGGCCAGCCTGAACTGCACAGTGAGACCCTGTCTCAAAAAAAAAAAAAGACAAAGAAAGGACAGTGCCCATGTTTCCCAACTTGTTAATCAGGAAGTGTATGGTAGCTAAACCTATTAAATCCACCAATTTCCTAATCTTAGGTCTGGTGTGGAACAATCTCATGCCATTTCAATGAAATGGAAAGATACTGATCAAAAGGAAAGAAAAACTAAGATCAGGGAAAAGTGAAAACAAGAAAAAATATATACGTATAATAGAGATAATTATACTGTTAATGTCTTAGTTCAATGAAAGGAACAGTGCGTGCTTATATTGTTTATCAACTTTTCATGCCTCTGTATGGTGATCTAAGCAACTACTTTGAGGATGATTTGTAATATAATAATCGTTAATTTCCTGTCATTTTTTGAAGTTACGTGTCATTTTTTTGTTTGTTCTAATTATTTTTAAAATAAAACATACATTAAATATTTCTATGCATAGTAACTTGATACATTTTATGGTTCTTCTAAATTTTATTGTTGATATATTGTGGAACCACAAGAAAACAGGTCAGAGTTGAGATTTATGCATGGGATAAGAAAGAGACTACAACAATTAACAATATTTATTGAAAGTTCTCATGTAAAAGATCAGAAACTCGGGAAATGTAGGTGAAGGTCAATTTGTTCTCTTAGTCTATACAGTTCTTGATCCCTGTAGTAATTTGCATTTTTAACCTTTAGGGAAAGGTTAGTTCACTTTTCTCTAAGATTTTGTTGAAAAAATGAGTAACACAATAATATCAGCACTAGTTTTAAGAAATATTGCAAATGTTTTATGTGACATAATTGTACTGAAGATTAATTAATAATACCTGGGTAGAACTACTGCCTGTATGATTAATGTCCAGCCCAGGGAGAACTAATTTTATTAAACCTTACATTTAAATAGAAAGCCTAAATACATACAGGATTATACAATTATTTATTGCTCATTTGCCTTGTAAAAACTAGCAAAATTCAAGGTTTTCTTGGGAGAAATATTGTTAACAGCAGTGAAAATAAGGCTGTGCTTCAGGGAATTTTCTTTATAAATGACTGCACAGAAAACAAAGCTCCCTGCCTTAATTGATTCACATTCAGAAGCCTAGTACATTACTAAAACTTATTGTTAAATACACGCTTCAAAGTTATTTTCTCTATCAACTTAAGATATCTTAGAAAAATTAAATTCTGTAAAGAATATGGCTTCTGTATATCATCACTGCATTTGTAACAATTGTATATAATAGGATATGGTAGAGAGGACTATTATGATCTTGCATTTAATAAATACCAAAGAGTACACACACACTTGCACGCTTGCACATAACGTGACCAAATCGTCTAACTGCATTGCAGTATATAAAACAACCACACTAGGTGGGGAATTTGGTTCCAAATTGCATATAACATCAGAAATGAGTACAGATTTTAAGACTAAAAGGAAATGGATCTGTGCATATGCCCTGGGGCTAAGGAATAAAGTTGTTTCCCACAGAGTATATGTTAACATTTAAAAAAAAAAAAAGTATTTCGTACAGGGTTTCACTACATAGCTCAGACCCAGGGATCCTCCTCTTTTCGGTATCCCCAGTGCTGGAATTACAGGGCTGGGCCACCATGCCCTGACTTCATTGCCTGCTCACTGCCCTGGGGATGGGGCGTGTGTGACATGTGATGCTGGGGACCAGGAGATCAAATGGTGGTCCTTGCTCTTGCCTAAGCAGGTACTTAGTCCACAGAGCTATCTCACCAGCCCTTATGTTAACAATTCTTAGTCACTATACCTTTACATTAAAATTAAATAAGCAATATGTGATTGGTTTTTACCAAAGTGGAAGTTACAAATTAGCCAGGAAAGGGGAGAGAATGATTGATGTGGTAAAGCCTGAGGTCTAGTGACATTAATAGGAAGTGAAATTTAGCTTAATGTCAGGACAGTTACACTCAGAAATATCTATAGATACACATGTACATATAAATTTGTGTAATTTCCTTGCATTCTCAGTAACTTACTACAATAAACACATTATTCAGGATACAGTAAATATTCTTCAACATAAACCATATGCTATGTTAAAGCAAATTTCAATCTTTTTAAGAAGACTGGAATTGTAGAACTTACTCAAACACAACAAAATGAAATCTGGAATCACTATGACATTTGGCAAATTTCAGTCTGAGCTAATATTTCCATTGTTAGGGATATACCAATGAAGGTAAGAAGACATATCCTCACAAAATCTTGCACAGGAGTGTTACATTAGTGTTAATCATGATAGCCAAAAGAAACAACCCAAGTACTCATCATCTGAAGAACGTAACTGTAATAAGGTATCTTGTTAACTGGAGAATTACTCAGCAATATGAAGGAGCACTCTAGCACTGATAGAAGCCATGGTGAAAACACCTTGCTACATTAAAGAAATCGATTACATAGTACATGATTCCATTTATGCGAATCACTACAAAGAAGCACACCAGGGCTTCACTCACCAGGGGCTGATAATGGTCGGAGTTACTGGGAGAAATGAAGGTGACTAACAGCGGTTATGGGCTTCTCTGGTGATGAAATATTCCAGGTGGATGGCAAGTGCAACATTCTGCACTGAGTACACTAAAAACCACTGTGTTATATAAATTGAGTGCATTTCATGCTATGCTAATTGTATGTCAATAAAGCTGGTATAAAATTTAGGAAGAAAACTATTTTAAAAGGACATAATTCTGTGCATATTAATTTTTTTTGGTATGCAGTATAGGGTCTGCAGGATCTCACTACCTAGATCAGGCTCATAGTGATCCACCTGTTTACAGCCTTTCAAGAGCTGTGATTACAGGTGTGAGCCACCACGCCCAGTCTCAACTGTTGTCTCAGGGCACCGGAGGGGTGGGGCTGGCACAGAAAGTGGGGCATTTAATCCCAATCCCTGCATACGCTTAAGCAGGTGCTTTAATCTGCTGAGCTATATAGCTCTTCCAAAGTTTGTTTCATGATACATTGGTGGCCACAGAACAGATTTTTGAATTACATAACAACCATGAATGGGTTTCTACTATTTTAAAAGACTATTTGATGATATGTGTAAATTACACAAAATTGACATTTCAGTGTCCATACAAGTTTTACTGGAAAATGAGCACACTCATTTGTGTACTACTTATGGCTGCCTTTAACTACAGTAGCAGGGTTAGGCAGTTGTACCAGAGAGTTAATGTCACATAAAGCCCAAAATATTTGTTTTCTTGTTTTCATAGAACAAGGAAAATTGCTAGTTTTTCAATTCATAGTGAGTAGTCACAAGCGAAACAGTGTCTATCTGAATTAAGGTAAATGCAAGGAAGATGGATGGAGACACTGGACTCGGGACAAAACCGCAGTAATGACTCACGCAGCGCCTCCTGGAGCTCCTCCTGCAGCCAGAGCCAACTCGGAACCACAGGTGCCTCCTTCACTCTCTTTAGTACTTCCCAGAGCCTTTAAAATGAAATAGGAACCTCCAAAATCATATGAAGTCATTCATTTTGAAAACATTACATAAAATTTGACACTAAGAATTTAAAATATAAAGAAAATATCGGTTAAATGGAAAAAAAAATCACATTATTAAAATGTGATAATTTAATAATTTAAGAATAATGCAAGGGGGTAGCCACATTTTATTATTCTAAATAATTGAAAGTATTATATTTCTGTATAACTGAAACCACTATAGAGAGCAGTAAGTAGATTCCTTCTAAAACTAAAAGTAGATCTACAATATATGATCCAGCTGCCAAATTTCTGAGTAGTGAGCCAGAGTCAACAAAGTCATCCTACCAAAGACAAATCTTCCTGCCTACGTCTGATCACTGCAGGAACACTCACAATAACTAACGTATGGGATCAGCCTAGACACGTACCGGTAGATGAATGTATTAAGAAAAAATGAGAAAGATTAGTTTGTGAAGTCAAATCTTTACTTATTATATAGCTTTTTTTTTTTTGAAAAAACAAAAAGGTACTTCCTATGTTGTCCAGGCTAGTTAGTCTTATGGGCTAAAATAATCCTCTCGCTTTCAACTTGCCCATGACTGGAACTAGAAGAATGCACCACCACACCTGGATCATCTTTTACAGATTTAAAGTTTCAAAATGTTGTACTTTCACTTAATCAAACCAAAGCATTGTGAAATACAGTATTTGACTTAAATATTTCTTTCTTCTTCTTGTTTTTTTTAATGGAACCAGGGATTGAACTCAGGCCCTTGGCAAGGAAGCACTTATTCTACTGAGCTATCTCCCTGGGCCTTGACTTAAATATTTCTATGTATTGGCATATCTACTAATTAATACACATTAATATGAAAATTCACTTTGAATTGAAAATCCTCACTTAATATTATTTTATTTATTTATTTATTTTATTTTTGTAGTACCACGGATTGAACTCAGGACCCTGCGCTTGCCAGGCAAGCACTTGTTCTACTGAGCTATCTCCCCAGCCCTTAATATTATTTTATTAAAAATAAAAATTTTCCTGTGCAGTAAATTTGCAGGCAGAGCAATTAAGGCTGACTGTTTAAATAACTGGAATAAATAACTGAAAGATTTAAAAAATTCAACAATACTTATTGATGTAAAAAACCTCTCATTACTTTTTAAAAAAACAAAAAATCTGAATAACATTTTCTGGGTACTGAATGATTAGTTACCTGCATTAAGAAGTTAAGGTTTAAATTTTTCATAACCCACAAAATAAAATCAGTACTGAATTTGTGGTGGTTTCAGAATGAATGACACTACATTTCTATTTGATAGGAAGGTTTTTACTTTATAAAATAAAGTTTAAAAACTGGATGTTAAGGCTGGCAGTATAGCTCAGAGAACTAAGCGCTTGCTTAGGTAAGCGCAGGGGCCAGGGTTTGAGCCCTGGTTCCACCTGCCTCGCCAGCCCCGCCTTCAGGTGCACTTAGCGATGGAATCTGGGCATGGTGGTGCATGCCTGTCATCGCAGCACTAGGGAGGCAGAAATCAGGAGGATCACTATCATAGTGAGACCCTGCAAAAAAAAAAAACAAAAAAAAACTGGATGTTTATGAACAGTTTACATAGTATACAGCATCAATGAGACTATTATAACTGTATGAAGTACACTTTAAGCTACATACATACTTAGAACACACTTCAAGCCACTTTCCAGTCTCTTCTCTAGCTTGTCCATAACACGTATCAGGGAGTTCAGCTCCAAGGAAGTGACACTATTTTCTTAACAGAACCAATAAAATTGCTATGAGCAAAATTTTTACATTGTTTAAATTATCAACTGAGCATGCAAGAACGTTGAATAATGCACAGTTTAAGCATGCTATAAAACATGTCAAAGGTACTGCCTATTTATCTTGATGTTTAGGATGTCGACCCTAGTGTGTTGTTCAAACTCTTAACATTTGATAATTTACTTCTTTACTTCAATTTAAATGCAGAATTCTAATTTGACTAAAGCACAGTGACAAATCCATGAATTAAAGTGTGCCTCAAGCACAAGGCATCTCACATATTCAAAAATACTCAAATCACTTCTTGAAGCACATGGGCTTAAATGTAAATTAAATTAAAACTAGACTCAAAGCTCCTGCACTTGGAGAGTTTTAGACATCTCACCTCACTATCTAATTGCTAAAAGTCCAAGATGAAGTTGAGAAAGCTTTTGGGAGTGGCAAACATATGAGCTGGGAAAAGCTTTCAATTGATTTCTAATTTAGATTTTGTTTGTGCATTCTTTGAGTCAGACATTCTTAAATATTAGTGTAAGTAAAAGATACTTCACAAGTTTCTTAAGTACAAACATTATTGGTGCACAAAGATCAGTCTTTTCTTAGCTTATTGATACCAGACCTAGACTTAAATTCTTATAAAAACAAAAGAAGAGCAACAACAAAAAAATACCAAAGAGACATGAACAATTTTGTAAGGGAATTGTTTTTCTGATTGATATTGTAATATCAATATAGTGTCTCACAACTATGAAACTATAAATATTTTTTAATTATTGAAAAATATTTGTTTCTATTTATTTATTTTTGTTTATTTTATTTATTTTTTTGGTGGAACTGGGGATTAAACTCAGGCACTTGCACTTACCAGGAAAGTGCTTATTCCTCTGAGCCATCTTCCCAGCCCCCATTTGTTTTTACTGAAAAACCAGAAAAAATGTATAGACTCAATGGGTCATTTCTATAGCATGGGAATAGTAGTCAATATATTTTCTCAATATACTGACAATAGGTTTTCTCATCACACAAATAATAACCATGCAAGGAAATACATTTGTTAGCTGTGTTTCACTATTCCATGATGAGTTGATACTTCGAAAAACCATATTATGCATGATAAATGCATAAATCTTCTCAGTTTTCACAAATGTAGAGATAATTTCAATCACATATTTAATTTATTATATTTCTCACTTTCTAGGCTTTCATACTAGTATTCATTTAGACTATGACCTGACTCTGTGTTTCATGACTTCCTCTGCCACCCAGTCATCACAGAAGAGGCAAACCTATGCTGCACCAAGCCCCTGGATTCTGCTTTGTCCCAGACTTTTCTTGCCAGGCTCTTCCTTCTCTCTTTTACTCATAGGAATTAACTTTCCTTCTGCCTCCATTCTCACAAATAAACTCAACACCCCATTCACAAAAACACACAAGGTCCTGCTATGGAAATGTACCTCAGGAAGAATCAAGAAGTGTGGGAAAGATGTAAAAGGTAATACACTTTTTTTGGAGCAGGATCTTTCATCTAATGATTTTTTTTAACTTTTCAAAGAGAGTACAGATTAGAAATAAAACATAAAAATTACAATTGATACACAATTTCACTCAATAAAGTAACATGAATATGTAGTGTTGTCTTCCAACAAGTTATTCATATTAGCAGTTACATGCATGTAAAACTGGAAGAAGAATAAAAGAAATGAGGGCCAGCCAGATCTCAGGAGATTAAATTGCTTTGGTAGATATAGGAACTAGGCTTTGATCCCTAGCAGGCTGTGTTTGGGAGTCTGAAAACAAGAGGATCACTATAAGTCCAATCTGTGTAGTGAGACCTTGTACACCCTGTAGTAAATACATTAATAAAAATGTATAAGAAATTAAGAAGACAAAAAGTACAAACAATTGAAAAAATGATACAAAACAAATTATTACTTGCTCTTTTCCAGACACCAGAAGAAATGCACAGTACAGTTGTCCCAACCATCCTGCTCACATACATACACAAATCTCTTTCCCCCACTCCCTCTTGTGTCCTCCTCAACTCAGTACCTCTTTCCTTTTGAATAAGTTCATTCCCTTTTCACCAGTGTCTATTATTATTTGAAGGGTACTTCAAATTTCAGTTTTTCTCTTTCCAGGTCTCACTCTAAGAAACAATAAGATGTTTGCACTTGTGGGTGTGATTTATTTCACTCAAGAGTGTGTTCTCTAATTGCATCCATTTCCCAACAAAACACTCAAATTTATCCTGTTTTATACCTGAGTAATACGACATTGTGTTAAAATACCACATCTTTTTTATCCATTCTTCGGTTGATGGGCATATGAATTATTTCCAGGATTTAGCTAAGAGTTCACAAACAAAAGTCAAACTTCAAGGGAAATACTTCAAAGAATCAACAATTGGGATCTCATCTTTTTGAAAAATTTCTGAACTACAAAGCAAATCTCCAAGAGTAAAAGGAAAACCCACTAACTGGTAACATAAATACATAATCAACTGCCCCTCCAACAAAGGCCTTCTATCTAGAACATACAAAGAATTAAAAAAAATCAGGCCCCCCCAAATTCAAAGACCCAATCCAAAAATGGGCATCTGAGATGAATATATACTTCTTAGAGGAAGAAACACAAATGGCAGATAAATATATGAAAAAATGTTCAACATCATTCATCATTTGAGAAATGCAAATTAAAACACTGAGATTCTATTTCACCTCAGAAAGAATGGCTAACATCAAGAAGTCAACCAATAACAAATGCTGGAGGGCTGGGGAGAAAAAGAGGAAGCTGTAGGAAGGTAGAAAGTTGATGAAATGGGTGTAGGTGGGACTGGGCCTCAGCCTAAAGCAAACAAGCTACCTCAGTCCTGGGAAAAATATCCTGTCTGGTCCAGGTCAGCTATTAGTCACTACGCAACCTTGTGCCATGTGTTACTAACTTTGAAAAAGTATAAATGAAGGATCGTTTTGTTGTACAGTTGAGGTTTGCTCACCCTTCAATCAGACTAGCAACAACGTAGCCCAGCTTTTGTGTTCTTGTCTATCTCATTCCTGCCACCATGTCTCCCCAGGTAGAATAGTTAGCAGTACAACCAACAGATTCCTACAGGAGTGCTTCTGCACTGTGAGTGGGAGTGCAGACTGATACAACCCACGTGTAAATCAGTGTGGAGATTCCTGGAAAAGCTAAGATTGCTGATCCCATTCAAGTCAGCTATCCCCCTCCTGGGTATTTTTCCTGAAGAACTGAAAACCTCGTATCACAGCTATACATATGCACCCATGTTTATAGAAGCACAATTTGTCAAGGCAACTTATTTTAATTGCTACTCCAAAAGAAACCTTTTCAAATATTTTAGCCAATTTTTCCAGCTCGTTTCTATTTATTCATTTCTAATAATTCCTTTTCACACATAGCATTCAGTGTTATCTTTCTAATCCCTAGTAATCAGTCTCAGTTTTCATAATTTTGTGGAGGTACATTGTAAAGCTCCAGCATAATGTGATTACTTACCTTTTATATGGAATTTTAGTTAATTTCTGTTGTATGTGAGAATAGTGAAAATCAATCAGTGATAAACATTCTTAGCTTAAATATTTTCTTCTCTTTATTATAACTATCTTAGTCTGGCTGTTAAGTAACTACCAATTTATCATGTCTACTGGATTTTCTTTATACAACTTTATAATATATATACATTAATATGTTATTACATTTAGTATGGTTTCATATTCTATTATTCATGTGTATTTGTACAAAATTTATCTCTCATATCCAACTAAAATCTGTCAAATGGAAACTAAAAATGAGTAGTGTTCCTTTTTTGATATCCATGATCTTATTAGTAATTTATCAAGAGTTTAAATCTGTCATATTTGATTCATAAATTTCTGCATTTCCCTTTGAATTGATACATGCCAATCATGTTGAAGGAAGAAGCTCCTGTAAAATACAGGGTGGCCAATAAAAATGTGACCAGCAAAAAATAAATTTTTATTATTTTCATTTTCATTTTTATTTATTTATTTACTTTGGCATTTTAGGGAAGGGTCTACAAGATGTTCAGGGTCTCACTGCTAGATCAGACTCACAGTGATTTTCCTGTTTATGGCCTCCCAAGTGCTGAGATTACAGGCACATGACACCGTGTCCAGTCTCAATTGCCCTCTCTGTGTGCTCCAGGGAACTCGTGGCCCCTGAGCCTGCTTGCAGGTGCTTTAATCCACTGAGCTATTTGGCAGGCCTTTTTTTTTTTGATAAAATTTTATCTAACAGTTTTTAAAAATACTATTGGGCCTGTCAATGATAGAGCTGCCTGACATTATTTATTAAGTGCAGGAAAGTTTTAATACATAATTTAAAGAAAATATAGTATGCCATGTCTTCTACTGGATTCATTCTATCATGTGTTCCTTGTTGTATTGTATGCCTTTAGATGCAATACATACTTTGACATTATGTGGAATTTTTATGTTTTTTCACTTAGTCAAAGAGATAATGCAATGGAAAAAATATCAGTATATCATCCTATCAAATGTTTACAAATTTTCTACCCATTGAAACTTGATATAACATTTGTAAATATACTTTTTTTTTTTTTTTTGTATTTTAGTACAGGGTTCAGGGTCTCACTACTGAATTAGACTCATATTGAACCACCTGTTTACAACCTAACATGAACTGGGATTACAGGTGCGCTCCTCCAAGCCCAGTCTCAATTGCTGTCTCATCATGCCCTGGGTGGGGGGCGCTGGCAGGGCAGGCCTGGGAGTCCACCCTGCTTGCGGGTGTTTTAATCTGCTGAGCGGACTGGCTGGCCCTGTAAATATATTCGTAATACTTCAACTCTCATCATCTAATTACGACATCAGGTAATAAGAACAATGTTGTTGATTACATACTATGTAAAAACATTTAAGCCACATTTAAGTAAATAAAGTATTTTAGTGTGTAATTGCAAAAAAGAAGGCTGCTTTTTAAAGCTGATCAGAACAATGAATAGGGAGGCAACGAAAGAATTGAAGCTTAACATAGTCAGAGAGTGCAAGACTTTCAACATAGCCAGTGGAGATAGACAAATTAAGTCAAGAAATGGAGGAACAGAGCAGGGAGTGAAAGAGTGCAGAAAGGTGTGCAGGTGTTTGGGGCTCTAGTGTTTACTGCATACTTTTACCAGTAGAAAATTCTTTCACAATTGTACTATGATGGAAAAAATAATTCTCAGTGTATAAAACAAGAAATAATTTCTAAAATTAATGTGCTGATAATCATCCCTTCTTTCTGCGCAAGTCTTGTCATATTTATGATAAGTAATAATCCTACTCTGAGTTATTAAGAGTCACTGGGAGCACACATGGAAATCAATACAGATCCACCAAGGGAGAGTGAAGAGTCAAGCCTTTCCAACTGATGAATAAAGACATGATCTGGTCTAAGAAAGGCAGCTCTAGTGATGCCAGAATGTAATGTGTGGATGTTGGTTAACAGAAAATGTTGCTCACATCTGCAAACATTAAATCAGGACAAAGGACAGCTCAGATGCACAAGCAACACAACTGCATGTAATGAAATGTACACATTCTTGTTATTTACTACACAGGAAAGGGTATGGGAAATTTAAAAACAATTATTGATGACCCCACAAATCTTAAATATAGGTATTCAATTTGAAGTAATTTACAGCAAGAATTTAGAGACAGGATCATTTAGAGATAGGATCATTAAACTGAGTTGAAATTGAAACATAGTTTTCTTTAAAAAAATAAATAGAAGAAAAATAATTCAACTTTAAAATACAATTAAAGGGCCAACCAGATGGGGATTAGAAGCTCCTGCTTAGGCAGATGCAGAGACCAGGATTCAGATCCCCAGAGCATGTTGAAACAGTGAATGAGCCTGGGCATTGTGGCGCATACCTGTAATCCCAGCGCTTGCGAGGCTAAAAATCAGAGGATCACAATGAGTCCGATCTGTGTAGTGAGACCCTGTGGACCCTGTACTAAATATAAATTGAAGAAATAAATAATAAGAAATACAATTAAATAATCTGTGAATCAACCGATGCATATATGCAAATATACAAAATATGGCTTGCAAAAGAGTCCTCCATTCAAAGAAGTCCTAGATTCTCTCAAATTTAACTGGCATAAGAAATATGTTCTTACTGAGGAGAAAAGATTCTTCTCAAAAGTCCTAACAATGATGTAACTTGAAGAACAGTTAAAATCTAGAATATGCAGAAGCAAGATAACTGTGGCTTTTTTTTTTTTTTGTATTCAAAATTTAGGTGTTCTCTCTGGGTTTGTGGAATTATAATCCAGTGGACTATTATTTGTATACACTAAATACAAACATACTAATCAGGTAAACTTAATAATGTCTGAAATCTTGTTTCTGCACTCACCTATGGACTTCCAGATAGGATTTCAACATCCCATTCGTTTATCAAGCACTTCCAATGTGTTCCTATCCACACACAGATCTGTGTGGATCATACTGATGCTAAAATTACTTTCAGTTTCTGGGTCATTGGTATTTAAATCGATGCAACATCAAATGTTTTATAAATAAACAAGGGAGAGTTTTATATGCAATACTTCAAGTTAAAATTGCCCTGGATAACCAAAACTACATTAAAGAAGACTGCTATAATAATATATTGAATTACAAAATAAAAAAATCAGGACACAAATACTTTGCCTCAGAGAAACTATTATCTAATAATCATTAATGAGTTTCTCATTATTTCTTACAGTGAATCACTTTGTCTCTGGCTCAGTGTCATTGTAAATACATTGTCAGGAAGGTTTTCTTCCTGTCCTCATTTGGCAGAATTGCAATTTATCCCTGAAGACACAGTTTATTCACCACCCAAAAACTCCTCTTCTTCCCAAAAGTGGTGTTTGGGGACTAGGGAGATAGCTCAGTAGAATAAGTGCTTGCCTGGCAAGCACAAGGGCCTGAGTTCAATCCCAATTCCATAAAAAGAAAGAGGTGTTTGCTTTCTGGTATTATGAAACAGAATTTTACCTCTGCTTGGTCTATACCCCAAATTCCTTCTACCATAGGCACAGGTTCATATTTTGGCCACTTTTACTAGCTCAGATAGTATTTTAAATCCTAAGCAAAGAAACTTCCTAAGGCTCACCTGTAGCATCACACTTGGAATGCAAAAACTATCTTGAAGGGTAATTTGTAAAACAGCCTACAACCTTCTGAGTATGATAGACAGGCTCACACCCACTCCTGGCTCACAGCACCAGTGCAAGTTTCCTGTAAACTTCTCTGGAATAGAAAATGAAAATGTGCCAGCCTCAAGCCTGAGTTCAACCCCTACCACTGCAAAAAAAAAAAAAAAAAAAAAGAAAAAAAAACACTGAATTGATAGACAATAAAAATGCATCCCAAAATTACAATTGTTCTTAATTATTTTCTTTAAAATTATTCTTAAATATTCTGTTCACTTCTTTTTTATCCTCTTCTTTCTTGTTTCCTTATCTAATTTACTTTCTCATTTACATTCTTATATTTGAATCAATATATTGCCTCAAAATCATAAGCAAAAGTACATGAGTGTATCAATTGTAGAATGAATACATACATATACTTAGGTATATACTTTAAATATGTACAAGCAACTGTAATCAAATGATTACAAGATTTTAAATGGAAAAGCCTAAATGCAACTTTTGACTAATATTACATGAAATCTTTATACATAAATTCAATAAGTTATGTTACAATCTTATATGACCACAAATCCCGCATGTCTTCGAGTGTGTGAAGCTGGCCTAACAGGAATGTATTTTTCCACAAAAAAGTGATGACAAAGTTATTCAACTCAAATAAGTGGGAGTAGAAAGTATTCAACCGTTCTCACTTTAAAGTTTTCTCCAGCTTTTGTTCTTTTTAGACATTTGTTTATTTTTAAGGCCTATTTTATTTTTGTGTCTTCTGAGTTGTGGCAGAAAAAAATATATTTAAAAATAATCTTTTTGTATTTTAGTTCATGTGCGAGCCTCTCATTTATTCCGTGTGGCTTCAGTTTTATGGAAATCACACACTCAGCCAGCCAAGAAGGAAACAGAAATAACACACATGACTGATCATGTTACCTACTGAATAGCAGAGGACAAAAGCTCACAGGCTTCCAAATCTATTACCACGTTCACCCTGGTATTAGGAAAAAACAGCTTATTATTCTTTAGGAGTTGAGGTTATTATCACACAAACCTTAAAAAACGTTTTACTTACATATTGATATATATCACTTTTACATTCTTGTTCTTGTTACAATAATTCCAGGAAACATTATAGAATCCAGCGAGTTACATACACTAAGCACCGTAGACTTCATTTTGATATAAAACTGTCTCTTCTCATATATTTTAAATATCTTTAAGTTGAGTTAAACATTAAATAAATGGAAATTAACCATCCACTTTAACCAAGATCGTCCCACATGTGGACAGCTGATCTAAAGTCATGATATTCACCGTCAATCATTTTTGAAATTGGCTGCTATTAGCTGGCGGGAACTTCTATGTAGCTTGGGGCAATCAACACAAGACAGAGCTGAGTGCTGGGCTGAATGGCAGTACCAAAAAACCCTGCATGCAAAGAGCAATAGCCCGCGTCTTCCTCTGATCAGAACTGACTCAGGGCAGGAGGGCGCTTCTTTCCTAGTCTCAAAAAAGACTGCCTACTCTTGAAATAAAATTGGATTCTGAAAAAAAGTACTATCTTTAGACTTAGAGATGAATGATGTCGGGTGAACTAGCATTTTTGGTTAAATGACATTCTCATGATTTTCTACAAAATATAAATTGATGAGCCAACCCTCTTCTTGTTTATCATCAACACACACATCTAGATATTCTCTATTTTTCTTGGGAAAGTTTGCAAATAAATCAGATGGGTGATTCATTACATTTTAAGATTCAGCAACCAGCTTGATGAGTAATTTTTAACAACACAATAAATACTGCATTAAACTGTTCAGGAATGTTATTGTTACTTATTTCCATCTTGGAAATTGTCTTGTGAAGAATATTGTAAATAAAGACAACTTGTGGCCAGCACTATCCTTAAGATAATGGTGCAGGAGAAAATTGCTCTTAAAAGTTATATTCATTCCTTGTTTTTTAATCCTCTTCTTTTTTGTTTCCCTATTTGACCTTTCTCATTTATATCCTTATATTTGAATCGATATAGTGCCTTCAAAATTATCAGCAAAAGTACATGAGTGTATCAATTCTAGAATGAATACATACACATATGTATGTAAAACTTTAAATAGTTACAGGCAAATGTAATCAAATGATTGTAAGATTTTAAGTGGAAAAGCAAAGCCTAAAACCAGCTTTTGGCTAACATCACATGAAACCTTTAGACATAAATTCAATAAGTTATAAGCATAATCAATTATAATCTAACCAGATAATATTCTTTTAAACATTAGAGAGACTCAGAATTTTATTAAATTTTAATCTGCTAAATACAAGTGTGAAGTATACTTTATTAAGGAGCTCTTAGGGGATATTAAAGTCTAATTTTGATTAGACAGTGTATTTTCACTGGTTAAGCCTTTTTGGACAAAATTACAATGCTACAGTTGGGTAATATCAGAAAATATGGTGCTCTTTTTCCAAGTGGGAACTCCATGTATTTACTGCTATACAATTTAGTTCAGCAAAAAAATTACGTTATAAAGAACTCTATACTACCTCTAGATTGATTTGCTGTTTGAGAATTTTTATCTTAGTGCAAAAATTGCAAAAGCCTTTCTCATTATGGAAGATTGTCAGATCATAGAAAACCCGCCAAGTATTTTGTCAGAGTGAAATCTAACCTTGAGCCAAAAAGCTTTTATTCTTTCTCATTTTTCCCCTCATTCCTCCTCCCTCCCTTTTCCCTTACTTTTTAATTTTTTAAAATTAAATTTTTTTTTAAATTGTGTGTGGCAGCAACCCCACAAACATGTGATCAGTAGATTACTTTGGGATATTACAATGGCACTTTATTGCCATTATAAACTTATAGCCCTAGAACACATGCTATTCAGGTTGTCCAATGCACTCCCAATAGTATACAATTGTATTATAATTATAGCACCACGTTTTATTACTGAAGGTAAACACAGATTAATTTTAACCTCATTTTCATTATGCACCAAAAGTGTCTGATTTTGTCACATGTATGTGGTGAAGTAGTATGATGACAATGAACTGAATTATAAGATTGACTTACGCTCTTTTATAATTATAACGAAAATAGAGCTGGCCAGATAGCTAAGAGGACTAAAGTGCCTGCTTAAGCAGATGCAAGGGCCAGGGTTCCATCCCTGGCATGCTGTGCTGGCCCCACCCCAGGGCACACTGACACTGCGAGTGAGACTGGGCAAGCTGGCGCACACCTGTAGTCCCAGCACTTGGGAGGCTGAAAACAGGAGGATCACTGTGAGTCTGATCTGTGTAGTGAGACCCTGTAGACCTTGTAGTAAATACTAAAAAGAAATTCATAATTATAACTAAAATAAAGCAGGAACAGTTCTTATACTATGTGATACATATGTTAGCTTAACTATCTGAACAAAAGATGTGCTGATTTCTGTTCACCTATTTTTATTTCACATTTCATAACAAAATAATTTAAGTCGTAAAAAGGAAGGAAAAGGAACAAACTCAGGATTATCACCATGTTTTAAGAGACAACTATTCTGATATCCTCTGTCAAAGGTTTAAATCAAATTTCTGCCTAACTGCTGTTGGACATCTGTATTACACACACACACACACACCAGATGATCTATCCTACCACCCTCTTGAAAAGCAGCTTTCTAACACTGCAGATAAAGATTTCCAGAATTAAGTGGTTTCCAAATGAAACAAAATTACATTTTCTAACCTATCTCCACTTTGGGCCTAATTGTATACAGAACTCTGAAGAATATGTATCATGGTATGTGAGGGCCATGTGCCCTGGTGTCTGCACCGCAGATGGCTGGAGGCAGATGCACTAATTCCAAGTCCTAACAGTGTGTATGACTATAAATGAAATGGTGCAATAATCAGGTGCACAGGACAATTGTGCAGGAGCAATTATAAGTAAAGAAAGAAAAACGTCATCAAGAATAGAAACATTTGCTTGGTCAAACCATTTCATGCTTCAAAAGGCACTTTCTCTCCTAACAATTTTCATTTTACTTAATTTTCCTTTTATAAAAATAAAAGGTTTCCAGAACTAATTGTATTCCTCCTCAAATCATCTGTTTAACTTCATTGATGACTTTGTGACATTTGTAGTTCACAGCCTGTGTAAATGATTTAGCCAAAAAGAAAGAGAAAAGGCAGGAGGGGGAGGGGAAATGAAGGCCAAGACATAGAATAGATGAGAAGGAAATCAGCAGTTAGACAAATTATAAATAAAAAAAATTTAAACTGCCAATATAATGTAAATTTGAAATCAGCTGTTAAACACATTTTTCTGAGTCATTGATCAACTCATCTAAACTATATTTGATTTCCTTTTTATAAAACTTCCGATCACTGTCATAAAGGCAATTTTACCCTTGCTTGCATCTTCTATTTTTGCCACCTCACAGGTGCACAGATCATTTTAGGCAGAAAAACTAATTATCTTCACTTTGCTAATGGCGATTGATAAAACCATAGGAAAAAAATTAAAATAATTTCTTTCACATTGATATTTAAATGTGATTTGCTAAACAACAAAACCCTAATTTTCATTCAGGTTTTAAGAGTATTTGGTATGAGTCTTTAAAAACATCTAATAAAGAGTTCATGCAAAAGCCGCAGTTCATATTTACAAAAAGTGAAATTGTTGGAACAGTCAGTGGTGAGGTATCCTGTTAAGTGATTAACAATATTTTCATTATTTAATAGCTGATACTGCCTAAAAGTAATACTGTACAATTTTAGTAGTACCAAAACAGAGATACAGATTAATACAGAACTAAGCAGGCAATATCTGATAATTCCAGTTCAGTGTAGCATATTTATTACTTTCTGTGCATAAAAAGAATCCCAGGATTTATTTTTATCAAATATATTTGAAACCTTAATCAAAAAGCCTCTACAGTAACACTACAATTCTGAAACATAATTCAGAATACTAATCACCTGAGAACGTAATCACAAGGAAAAGATTATATTGGTCAGCATCTCCCATAGACTGTGAGATTCAAACTGATTTCAAAACTACCATCCAGATGGGCAGTTGGATCAAATCACACATTACTAAAAAACTCTACCCCCTACCCTGCTGTGTCTGCATCTAGGACTGGAAGTAATGAAAACACTTCACACCCATTTGCTCTCAAATAAATTCATTCTACCCTGGGAATCTCAACAATCACACAATAAAATTTCACTGTGTTAACCTGAGAATAAAACTCTGTGGGGAGTTTTTTATTTAAATATGAATAGTTAAATGGACAACATAGATATTAAGTGGAGAATGTATTTGGCACAGTGTTACTGGGGAGAAGATACAATAAAAGTCTCACGCTCACTGTCAGAGGCAACAAATAGCTTGGCTTTTTAACTACATTTTGTCATTACTAGAAAAACGTTTTGCCAAGGTCTGTCTAATGACTAAATTCTATATATGAAAAAGGTCAAAGAAAAAATACACAAAAGATAATTAGTGAGCATAAATTCATCATAGAATCATGGCAAGTAGGATGAAGAGAAATGCATAGGCACGCGACGAAAGGCAGGGGAAGACGCACAGTCACAGCTGGAAGACAGGTTTGAACCACCTCTGGGGATAGCTACACTTGATCTTAGCCGAAAGGCCGAGAAGCGATGATAGCTACACTTGAGTAACATGTGAAACGTAACAGGATTGTTAAATTATGTAACATGAGCCTTAAAGTTTGGACTCCACATCCTGGTTCTGTCTATAACAACATAAACAAGGCTTTTACAAAGATATATTTTTGAAAGCAGGAAAGAAATCATGATTAATTTAATAATGACCACAGTATTTCCGAGCTCAGCAGACTTTGAACAATACTCTAATTTTTTATAACTATGTTTGAATCTTTAATCCTATAGTTATAAACTCCTAAAGCAAACCACGTTAAGTGTCAAGTCATGCCTTAGGAGAGAAAAACACCTCTGCCATAGTCTGCAGTGATGCAGATGGATAAGCACACACCCAAGCATCTCAGTGTCAGCCTGCCAGTGTTACTATGCGCTTAGCTTGTCACCAGTCTCCACCTCTATCTACATATTTATTATCTGCCTCCATAAGGTGATCTTTAAATATGCACTGAATACTGTAACTTCAAACACTGGATTCTAATTTAAATTTTCCAACAAAACTCTTGAGCATGAGTACATACACTGGCACATTCCACCAAGGAGCAAGGAATATTTCCAATCACATGCAGTCGACTACACAAAATGAAAGAGGAACAAGCCAGATGTGGTGGCGCAGGCCTGTAATCCCAGCACTCGGGAGGCTGTGGCAGGAGGACTGTTGTGAGTTCGAGACCAGCCTGAGCTACAAAGAAAGCTTAAGGCCAGCCTGAACTGCATAGTAAGACCCTGTCTCAAAAAGACAAAAAATAAAAATAAAAATAAAATAAAAAGGAGAAAATACTTGTCTGGTCATTCATTATAGTTTGAAATTGCATGGACCACACCCAAAACATTTTTAGCCATAAATAAGATGACAGATAAATGTCCCTCATGTATACAGATGCAAAAACATTCAATAAAATAGCAGCCAATATAATGCTATAACATATAAAAGTAAAATATATAACAACCAAGTAAGATTCATTCCAGTAGTGCAGAACTGGCTCAACATTGATAACTAATGAGAGGAATTTGCCCTACAAAAAGTTACAGAAAAAAATGCAACTAGTCATCTAAATAAAATACAGGGGGAAAAAAGGTGAAAGTAAGCAATGTCCTTTCATTAAAAAAAAAAAAAAAAAAAAACCACAGGAAGCTAATATTTGAAGGAAGCTCCCTTAACATGGTAAATATCTCCTGTGGGGGGGGAGGACCTAGCATTAAGATTATACATAATGACTGATTTGGGGGAAAGACTGACCCCCCCCACCCCAAGGCTGGAAACAAGGCCAGTATTCTCCACTTCATTAATAGCATACTTAAGATTCCAGTGAGTGAAGAAAAGAAAAAGACACGAATGGCTTCTGGGTAAGAGAAAAAAGGTTCTGTACTTACAAATTTCCAACTAATATAGATAAAAGTCTCAAAAAGTAACATGAGATTTTCATTGTCATACTGCTTGCACTTTTTTTTTTTTTTTGCAGGAATCGGGGATTGAACTCAGGCCCTTGCGCTTCCCAGGGAAGCGCTTATTCTAGTGAGCCATCTCCCCAGCCCCTGTGATACTGCATTAGACAAGATTAGACAAGATTATTAGGAATTTAAAAAGAAAAAAAAAATCCTTTGTGAATAGCACAAAGACTCACAATGAAACAAAAGTTAAAGTATGTGACAGTAGACAAATCTGCCCAGAATCTGAAAGATGAAATGTACTGTATATTTACAAAAGAAATAAAAGATTTCTTTTATTTGTCATGAGTGAAGGTATATGCGGTCTTTATTTTTAAAAGATTCAATAGTAGTAAGATATAACTTTCCAAGAAACTAAGGAATTTTGAGAAATATAAAATTCCTAAAATATATGAAAGACAAAATATTTTTTAAAAAGCCAAATATCAGAAGATTTGAAACACTAACATCTAATGTTTTTCAAAACAATAGATATTGGCAAAAGGATGTATTAACACAGAGTAAAAAACACATTGTAAACCAGAAGCTTGAATGCATAAAAATATAAAATTGATATTTAACAAAGTCCAAAGACAATCAATTAAGAATCAATATTTTCAACATGTGTAGCTGAAACTATTAGATATTCATATGTATAATTCAAAAACAAAAAAAAGTTATACTTGGCACCATACATATGAAGAAAAGTACAAATATTCAACTTTGAAACATATATGTAGAAAATTTTACAGAGAAATGTAAAACCAAAATATAAAATTTCTGAAGAAAATATAGGAGGGGCCAAGGAGACGGCTCAGTAGAATAAGCTCTTTCCTTGCAAGGTCAGTGGTCTGAGTTTAATTCCTGGTTCTGCCAAAAAAAAAAAAAAAAAAAAGAAAAATACATTATGACCTTAGGTTTCCTAAGACTTCTCAGATAAGACAGCAAACACAAATCATTAAAGATAAAAATCAGTACCTTGTGATAAAGTTTAAAATTTTTCTACTTTCAAAAAAATTGCTAAGCTGAAAAGAGAAAGACTGAAGAAATTTTGGAACATCACATAACTGAAAAAGATGTGGATCTAAAATACATAGAACTAAGACTCAATATATGAAAAATAAGTAAATAAAGTAACAAAATATTTTAATAGAAATGTTGTGAAAGAGAAAACATACAGGGCCAGCAAAATAGCTCAGCGGACTAAGTATTTGCTTAGGCAAGTGTAGGGACAAGGGTTCAATTCCCAGCACCACATGTCATGCCAGCCCCAAACCCAGCCCTGCTGAGCTGGCCACAGAGCCAGAGCGTGGTGACACAAGCCTGTAATCCCAGTGCTGGGGAGGCAGAAAACAGGAGGATCACTCTGACTTTGAGCTGCCTAATGAGATCTTGTACACTAAAAATATAGTCACTAATATTAATAATTAGGTATGTTTAACATAAATTTACAGCATAATAAGATAGTAGTCTCTACCTATCAGAACGGCTAAAATAAAATGAGACACATTTGCAATATTAAGTACTGGTAATTATACGGGGCAGCAAACATCTTCATACATTGCTGGTAGGAATTCAAAATGGGGAGCTGTGTAGCAGTTTCCATAATGCTGATCACACACTCCATATACTAACGAGCAACCATGGTTTTAAGCATTTATGAAATAAGCAAAAACTCATGTTGACTCTAAGTTATATGTAAGCATTCAATATGCATTCGTAGTTGCAAAACCTATAAGTGATTCGTGAGTACTCCAGCAGGTGAATGGATGGGTAAACAAATGGGTGCATTTAACATTTAAAGAAACACCACTGGGCAATAAAAAAATGACCTGCATATAAATGCAAAATCATAGACAGACTTGAAGTGCATTATGGTAAACATAAGAGCCCCCTGAAAAGGCAATTTATGCATAGTTATATTTCTTAATTATCCCCTTGGATACCAATTTCATACACTTGTGCAATTCAGGTGGGCTAATCCCATGGAAATAGCTGGGCTGGATATCAACATTTGAATAATGAAGTGTAGTAGCAGACACTTAAAAACGGAAAACTAATTATATAAACTTAAGTTCTAGAAAAAGATAAGGAGGGTTAAAGCTACACAGTGGGCAATGCCAGTGAGTGGGGAAGGATGGGGCAGCTCTGGGCAGAACTCAGTGCAGGTGAGACTCTGGCAGGGTATTTTCTTTGTAATTCCCTATTCATCTTGTGCCTAATTAGAGAATTATTTTTAAATATAAGCTACCACCTAGAAATTCTTTTAAAAATTCCTTTAAGAAGACATCTTAAATGGCTTTAATTATGCAAGACAATCAACAATTCAACATTTGCCTAATTGCCTTGAAATCAGAAGACAAAACAGCTCATTTAGACTAGATTTCGACCATGTTCTGTAGGATCTGATCCATGAGACAGGCCTGAAGGATTTCCCTCTAAAGTAAAATGATATGCGTGAGAATAGTCATTACCTGCATTTGTAAATTAGAGAAATCTACATGCACACACACACACACACACACTCATAGAGTTAACCATGTGGAGTTAATTGTCTTGATTACAGTAATCACTTTGCAGTATATATTCAGAGCATCACATTGTACCTCTTGAGTATATACAATTTTAACTTGTCAGTTATACATTAATAAAATGAATAAAATGAAACCATCATTGAGAAAAAAAGAAGAGTTACAAAGGATTTTTCCTTTTTGATATATATTTATTTGGTTTATTGGTATATCCACTCACATGAGACTCATTAAAATATCCATATACAACTGGCAGTATTTATAAAAGATGAGAAAAGTTACTTCACAGATCTGTATCTGTGAATGTGACAAGGTGGAAGATTTTTAATGAGTTGCTACTTATATTTTAGGTATTCTTTGCAGCCTTATTTTGTGCAATGGTTCTCAAAGGTTAGCATGTATCATAATCATCTAGAGAGTTTCTTCAAAAACATACTCATCATTCCACTTCAAGCTTATGAAACAGCATGTCTGGGTGGGGCCAGAGATGTGCACTTCTAATTGGACCCTGTGACACTGATACTGATGGTCTAGGGACCATGCTCAGTGAATGACAAATGGAGTGGCCATTGTCCATGTTTTGTTCACTATCAAACTCTACTGTGGGAAAAGCTGCATGTCCTGTTTATTTGTATTTCCACTTCTTGATTATTTAAAAACAATGTAAACCATGCCAAGGATACAAATGTATAGTAAGGATTAAGTAGGCCACACCTTTTAAAATATTTTGATTCCCTTAAGATGCTCAAAGACGAGATCAAAACTATGGTTTGGTACTCTACACAGGAATATGGACTCCGTTTGGGAGGTCTGGAAAGTTCAAGATCTTTCATAATAGCAATGTATTGAAATCATCATGATGTTTCTATAGCTATGACGCTTGGTATTTTTTGGGCCCCTACACTGACAGTTTATGATCTCATTTAGGAACCTTAACTCATCCATAAGAAAGGTAGAATCCATCTTCTCATTTAAAAAAGGCAGAAGCACAAGTACTAAATGACATAGCTGAGCTTAAAGGTAGAGAATCTAAAAATAAGAAAAAGAAAAATACTTTGAATAATTTTTAATACTGCCTTTAAAACTACAGAGCTATAACCTCAAAAATAACTCAGTGATGGGCTCTTTAGAACTGGGACTTAGGATATGGAATATAGTGATCCCTGTAGAGAAAGCACTACTCTTAATTGTTAAAGTAAACAAAATATTTAATACAGTTTGCCACTGCATATGATTTCCATGAATTTTCAGTCAATGATTGTGTGATATTTTGCCATCATAGAAATATGTTGTTTTTATAGGTTATTCCATGTTTTCAATGAAACCAATTATTACACTTTCCACATGCTGTACATCATTCCAAATAAAATAATAATTATAATTAGAAATGCACACTTATCTCCAGTTATCCATTTACTACTGGTATAGAAAAGGCAGATTATTTATTTATTTTGTATTTTAGGGAAAGGTGTGCACTGGATTAGATTTGTAGTGATCCGCTTGCTTACAGTCTCCCAAGAGCTGGGATTACAGGCACATGCCACCAAGTCCACATGCCACCAAGTCCATGCAGTCTCAGCGTGCCCTGGGGTTGGGGCCAGCATGGCAGGCCCCAGGATCAAATCCCTGCTTGCAGGTGCTTTAACCTGCTGAGCTATTTGGCTGGCCCTTGTTTTTTTTTTTTTTTTTTTTTTTTTCTTTTGACAGGGTCTCACTATGCAGCCCACATTCACAGTAATCCTCCTGCTTCCTGCCTCCCTAGGGCTGGGATTACAGGCTCGCGCCACCACGCCTGGACTCCATCGCCGGCTCAGCACACCAGAAGGCGGGGCCGGCGCATTATGTGAAACCAGGAATTGAACCCTGGCGACTCTGTTTACCTCAGCAAGCACTTAGTCCGCTGAGCTATACTGCCAGCCCTTTGGCTGGCCCTTTTACTGAAACTTAAAAAAACAATTCCAAGAGTTATTATCCCCAAAGCACCCAATAACACATTGAAAAACATTTTTTTCTGTCAGAAGATGATGTACCACATTGTCCTGCTTCTGTCCCGTGGTGAGGGGACTTTGAGCCACTGAGGATAGCAATATGCAAAAATTATGTGTTTCCTCCAGAAAATACCTATTATTAAAATTCAGTGAGGTCTGTATGTGAGCTCCATAGTAACAGTGTTTGGTTAATCTAAACAATTTTAATACTATTGTGTTTATTATTACTCAGAGTGTTAATATTTACTACATGTTTAATATATGCCACACCTTTGGAGGAATAATTCATTTTAATAGACTGAATGGGAATATATATCAACTGAGGTAATTAGAAGTAATATATAACACTTGAAATATTACAAAATTTATTGATACTTGAAATTGTTACTTAAAAATTTTGTATATTGGTTTTCTCATACTTGAATAGCTAGGCTGAATGAGACAGTAATTAAAGAAGCATAATCATTAAATAGATTATGTATATTTTCTACTATCAAATAACTTTCTAACAGTCTAGAATAATTTCTATTTGAATTAAAATACTAAGTCATATGTGATGATTTTATTTTGTAGTAATTTACTTAAAAACAGAGAAACGCATTGATAATTTAAGCTTTTGCTCGATGATTTTGAAAGATTAAAATGAACTTAACAAAAAATAATACATAAATGTATGATTCTCCCACTAAATTTTCAACCTTCAGGATTTTGTATATACTTTCTTCTTCAGGTGTATGTTCTAATATGATCTGTGGAAAAAATTTTCATAAAACTTTTTAAAGTTATTGGGTGAAAGGATGAAGCTGTTTTCCTATTTTATTTAACATAGAAATTTTTTACCAATTTAACAAAAAGTATCCCAAGGCCAAATTAAAAAATTACCTAGAATATTAAATATAAACTTCTAAAACAACTTACAATACATAGTGCTATTATTTAGATGCATGAAAGACTAATTTTCCTTAAGCTACATATTAAGAAATGTTAAGGGAAAAAAGAAAAAGAAATGCTAAGAGTGATATTTTGTTATTTTTTTCTTTTAGCTCATTGTTATCTTTATTTCATTTGGTACAGGGTCTCACTATGCAGCTCAGACTCTTAGTGATCCTCCTGCTTTCAGCCTCCCCAGCACTGGGATTACAGGTCTGAGCCTGGACTCAGTCGCAGGCTCAGTGCACCTGGGGTCGGGCTGGCATAGCATGCAGTATCGGGGATGGAACCCAGCCCTGTGCTTGCCTAAGAAGGTGCATGGTCTGCTGAGCTATCTCTCAGGCCATATTTTTATATTATTTATTCTGATTATTTTGATATTTCCCATATTATTTCTCCTATAAATATATATTTATAGTGAGAACAAAGCTTGAATGCTCAAAATATATTCATCAAAAGCACTCGGTGAGAATAGATCTAGTGAACAACTGTGCCTGGGACTCTCATTTTTTTTTTTTGCAATGATCTTTTTCCTTTCAAATAAAGTCTTCTTTGAAACCAAGAGGAATTGAAGTGCTGAGCAGAAGCATTAAGCAGCTGTGGCTTGAGAAGAACATTCCGCTGCTGGGAGATCTCTGAGCCCCTGCTGGGAGGCAGAGCTCACTGGGTGGGCTTCGCCCAGGAGCCTGCAGACATGTCTTTGCTATGTCAGGCTCCCATCCCATTGATCTTTCTCATTTGCTCAAAAACAGCAAGGCCATCAGCCTGTCAGGAGGAAAAGCCCCCTTAGAATGATATTTATGACACATTTGTCTTCCCCCAAATCAAGTGTATTCAAGGAAAGTCTGAGAAGACCACTGCTTTCTTCAGAGTAAAGCAAAATGAAGGCTGGCCTTTTCCTCCCCATCTCTGCTCCACGACTTGCAGGGCAAACATCTGGGTGCTTTTGTAAAATTCAAAACAGAAATCATCCCATGCACATCTTTCCCATATGCACAATTATCCTACTTGGACATCAATGAATGCCATATGTGAAAGTGGAAAAGGAAATCTAATCTATGACTTTGAATAACTGAAGAGTTTATCAGTTTATAACTTTACATTCATGTTAATATATTATTTTTATTTTATCCAAAAAATGAGATAATTCTAAATAGACCCATTTCTTTCTTGTCCTCATTATTTTGCTGGTTATAGTAGCACAAGGCAGAAATAGATCAGAACTTTGGAAAATGTCTATTAACACAGATGGTGTCTGAATTATGATTCCATTTAGTACATTTTGGCTTTGGAGTGGTGTGAGAATCACATGCATTTAGTATAAACTGTACTTCAAATTTTGCATTTTCATTTTCTCCATGGGCAGCAATATGTGATAGGATGCTCTCATGCTGCTAGCCCGGATAGGGAGTCACAGCTCCCATTCTGCCCTGAGCATGAGAGAAACCATGGGCATTCTATTAAGCCACTCTGCTATTCCACAGGTTAGGCATATTTGACAAATTGGCAGCATGATGGGTTTACTGAACAACTGCATTGCAAGATCAGAAGCGTAGCTAGTTATAGTTTTAGTGTTTCAATTACTGCATAAAACTGAAGAGTTTGTGTTAAATGATACGAAAAGTGATTTTTAGCTTATGTGTTTATTAATGAACGTGCTAATGAGTCAAAGTTCCCTAAAGTGAATACAACAAAGTAAACTCATAACAGGCACTAGATTCAAAACATTTTCCCGTGATTATCATTTTCAGGTTTCCACAGTTTACAACTTTTTCTTTATGTCTCCTCAAATATATGCATCAACTGACATTTCTGTCACTGTGGGGTGTCAAGTTTGCGGATAAAACGAGTATGGAATATAAAGCTCCTGGTGGTGACGTGATCCACACAAGCAGTCTGATTAGTACTGCTCACGCGGGTATTTTATCACTTGGAGGAAGTGGCAGTCATTCTTCCGCACAAAACCTTTTTCTCTTTCCTGAGTTCAAGCTCTGGTTCTGCCAAAAAGCAAACAAACAACAAAACAACTTTTTCTTTTTGCGTTTAGAAATGTTTATCCTTAAAATAGAAAATATAGAATCATATAAAGCAATTCTGTTTAAAAATCTGATTCTCAAGAAATCTGAGACACTAATTCTGGAATAATTAGCACGTTCTCTAAATATTTCTACTATGACACAGTAGCCCGTAACATTGCATCAAATATGCCAGCATTTGATTAGAAACTATATTTATGTAGAGATAAGCTTTCTAGAACACTTTTTCAATAAATACCTTCAAAATTGTTGCTTGCAAAGTTTTGTAGAGAGAGTATAGGCAAAAAATTCTGCTATATCTACTTGATCTAGGCAAAATGTATATAATCAAAACTATAAAAGTCAAAGGGGAGACAGATAGCTCAGTAGACTAAGCACCTGCTTTGGCAAAGCAGGGACCAAGGTTTGATCCTTGGTCCCACATGCCACACCAGCTCCACCTCTGGGGCACTCTGAGCCAGTGACCAAGTCTAGGCATGATGGTGCATGCCTGTAATCCCAACACTTGATAGCTGAAAACAGGAGGGTCACTACGTGTCCAAGGTGCATAGTGTGACCCTATGCCAAACACATAAAATGAAAAATAAATAAATAAATATCTGATAAGCATTTGTTCCCTATAAAAACACAAGAATGGAAAAACCTTCAAACATGAGCTTTATTATATACTGAATACAAGAAGAAATCAAATCTTCAATGGAATAAAAAGGTGATGAGGAGGCTGGGGAGATAGATAGCTCAGGAGAATAAGTGCTTGCCTGGCATGTGCAGGATACAGAAAAAAAAGAAAATGGTTGCTTGAGGCATTGGTACGTGGGTCAATGTATTTTAAAAGGCACTACTTTACTGCTCAATCGTAGAAGAAAAGTTCTTTGCTTTTTGGTTGACAACACTTGAAAACTTTGCGGCTATCATCTCTATTATCATTCTTCGTTCTTTATTGTTATTTTTCTCAATAATCCAGTACTCATTTGCAGTAGGGGCTTACGTTCCTCTTCAGAGGCAACATCTGCCACACATCTTAATTCTCCTTTCTCATTCTACCCTATGATCCCTTAGACCCCTTCTATTCTGAAAACACCCCTTTTTACTATCTTTTATTTTACTTTTTAATTATATTTTGAATTTTTTTCTAACTGAACAACTTTAATGTTTTTTACAATTTAATAAATAGTTTTCTTGATGAATGTAGTTATGAGGGATGTTCAGCAGTATTCAAGTTACGGTTTTCCTGACTGGTCTGTAGTCTTCTATAAGTGAAACAAGTTGTTGTATGAATGAAGTATCTGTCAAACTAGTAAGACTGCTCTGGTACCTCCAACATTTTCAGGATTGTTGGTCACCTGCACATATTTACCCCAAATAATCTTGCCTCCTTGTGTCACAAGGCCCAACTCGCTCATGTTTATCTCAGTCACTGGTCCTCTGGTAATAACACCCAAAGCTGTATATAGTGGCGATGAAGGATTACTTTTCACACCACTACTGGCAGTCAAAAGGTGGCTTTCAGTCCAGGATGTGTTACATGGGTCTTCTTAAAGTGTAAGCCCATTGACCTAATGAATTTCTCATATTCAGGTGTTTTTCATGTAAATCCACCTCTAACAAAGCACACTTTAGTAACCATCCTCTTCCATGCCTTTTTTCTCTTTCCAATTCAAATAACTTTTAATACTTCCACTTCTCCTTGGGCACATACTTTGGGCAGAGGAACTTCCCATTTTCCTGCCTTTCCTTTTCATTTTTGTTTAATCATATTGGAAAGTACTTTTGTACAAGACTGTCCTACTCTGTCCAGCAGGTAGGCAGGTCCTGCTCCTTGTGGAGTCTTTTGTTTGGTGTTTCTCTTTTCATGCATCTTGATAGTCTTCTTCATTTGTATTTTCTCTGCAAGGTACTATTTGTGGTCAAGCCAATTTTTTTTTGTCTTCTTTGAGCATTCATGAGCCTCTTGAATTTCCTTCTTTCTCTTTTTCTCATGGTAATCCAAGTAGTACCCATGGCATTTGTTTTTATTTGATTTCTTGATAACATCTGTGATCCCACTTAACCTCATCAGTATTTATTTTTATTTGATTTGTAATTGAGAGTTGTAATTTCTATAGCAAGATGTAATTCAGGATTGTTTTAATTAATATTTCACTAACAGCCAATGATGTTAAACATTTTTTCATGCAATAACTATTGGTCATTTTTACTTCTTCATGAACTATCTACTCATTATTTGACTATTTTATTTAGGAGGAATCTAATATTTTGAGTTGTTCACATAACTTAGATATTCTCTAAGGAATAGTTGTCAATTTTTCCTCATTTTATTGGCTGTCTTGTCACATTTTTGCTTCT
>PVKA01011158.1:40385-62029 GCA_004027165.1 Ctenomys sociabilis | reverse complement strand
CCTGGGGAGAGTCACATGAAGAGAAAACTTTCTCTCAAGCTCTCACAGAGAGCAATCTGGTCAAGCATTGGCCGTGACTCATCCACATGGATGACACAGACAAAGGAACTACAGAATAATGTACAGGACTACAAGATAAACCCTGAGAGGACTTCAATGACCACATAGGAAATATAAAGTTCTTGTGTTGGTATATAAGGCTCCCTCTTTTCTAATGTCTGTTGCTTAGTATTCCAAGACTATATTGAATAGGAGGGGTGATAGAGGACATCCTTGTCTTGTACCTGATTTAAGAGTATAAGATTTCAGTTTTTCCCCATTTAGGATTATATTAACTTTTGGGTTGTCATAGATGGCTTTTATCAAGTTAAGGTAGAGTCCATCTATTCCAATTTTCTGTAGGACCCTGAACATGAATGAGTGTTGGACTTTGTCAAAAGCTTTCTCTGCATCAATTGAGATGATCATGTGGTTTTTAGATTTCAGGATATTAATAGAGTGTATTACATTTATAGATTTTCAAATATTGGAACATCCTTGCATCCCTGGGATGAATACTACCTGGTCACAGTGTATGATCTTCTTGATGATTTGCTGTATTCTATTTGCCAGAAATTTACTGAGTATTTTTGCGTCTATGTTCATGAGGGAGATTGACCTGTAGTTCTCCCTTTTGGTTGTGTCTTTTCCTGTTTTCGGAATCAGTATAATACTTGTCTCCAGAAATGATTTTGGGAGGACTGCTTCCTTTTCAATTTCATTGAAGAGTTTGTGGAGTGTAGGGATTGTATCTTCTATAAATTTCTTGTAGAATTCAGCTGTGAATCCATCAGGACATGGACTTTTGTTTGTCAGTAGGCTTTTTATTACGTTTCGTATTTTGTTGGCTGTTATTGGCTTATTGAGAGTTGTTATACCTTTTTGGTTCACTTTTTGTAATTTGTACCTTTCGAGGAATCTGTCCGTTTCTTCTATGTCTTCTATTCTGTGAGCATAAAGATTCTCGAATTAACTACTGTACATTTTAAACATATCTTCAAACTTGCAAGAAAGCTACCAGTAGTTATTTCTGGAAAGTAGAGAAAAGTGATTCCTACTTAGAGATAGGAAGAATAATTTGTAATATATCTTTTTGCACTTTGTGGTTTAAAAAATTTTAAAAATTATTTTATTTTAAAGAGTAGAAAACAAAAACTAAATAAAACAAACAGCAACTGAGACAGAAATAGAGTAATGAACAACAGTACATATTGTACAAAATTTCAAAAGAAGAATAGAAAATTAATAATGTTGTATTATGCATTTTTCTTATCAAATCTCATGGTCAGATTAATGGATATAGGTATGAATGAGTACTTTAGGGGTAGGAAGATCTCTCAGTAGAATAAGCACTTGCCTGGCAAGTGCAAGGGTCTGAGTTCTAACCCCATTTCCACCAAAACAAAACAAAACAAAGCAAAACAAAACAAAACAAAACATCAAAAGAAGATGCAAAACTAGTGCGGAATAGATAATACATCATTCACTGAATTCCTAAGTGATAACATTACATAAACATGGTACATTTTTAGAGCCAAGAAATCTGAATTAGTGTAATATTATTTCTATTGTAAATATTGCAATATATCCACAACAAATTAATGAGTTTGATTCTGATTATTCTAAATATGTGATTATATCTACTGTCTGTCCTACCCTTCTTTCTCTTCTTTTCTCTCTCCTTTGTCTTGCTGTTCCTTTTAGTGCCATCTTTGTTTTACTCTACATTACATAGATGGAAAAACTTGTAATATCTTACTGTGAATCTGGCTTACTTTAGTTACTATGACGAACTACAGTTCTATCTATTTTCTTGTAGATGGCATGATATGATTTACTATGGCTGAATCATAGTTCATTGTTTATACCATCTTTTCTTTATTCATTTACACACTGACAGACTCCAAGGGTGATCTCATAACCTGAGCTTTGCAAAAGTGCTGTGATAAATGTGGGTATACATATATTTCTTTTACACACAGATATCTCTTTTTTATTAGAAGAAATTTTTTTATTCATTGAATTAAGAAAATGTAGCTGCATGTCAATTCTAACTGCTTTGAATATACAGATACAAAAATTTCATTCATCACAAACCTTTTTTGTTTAGTTTTTTCAGAGAAGGGTATTCTACTGTCATTTAAATACTGTAGGTGTGTGAATTCAGCAAAATATTTCTATATAGTCCAGTAGTCCATAATAGTAGTGGGTTGTCTGGAGGACTGGCAATGTCAGGAATTGTTGATTTGAGCCTTTTATGGCTCAGCCTGTTAATATGGCTTGGCTTTTTATATCTTGTTTTTATATTTTCTGCTGGATGGTTAAGATCCAAGGTAAAGAAAGATCTACATAACCAGAAATGTAGCTTTTGTGTCTGATATAGTCAGTCAAGTCCCCTCAGGATTTATCCTGAAAGCCTGTTCCACAGTTTGCAGATCCTGTGTCAGTGTTAGTCATGTGGATGAGTCATGGCCATCACTTGACCAAGTTGCTCTCTGTGAAAGCCTGAGGGAATGCTTTCCCTCCATGTGACTCTTCTTAGGCACACTGTACATCACTGATCACTTCCCGCCATGGCCCCATATTCTCCTTGATCAGAAAATTTTGGACACAACTGAGGTACACGATGTTACAGTATATGTTCTCCTAAAGTTATCTCTTTCACTGATTCCTTTGGGAATGCAGCCAAGAGAGGTATTGCTGGCTGAATTGGTACTTGTGTGCTTAGTCTTTTGAACAGCCTTCCTATCCATTTCTATAGTGGTTGCACTGATTCATATTTCTTTAACAGTTCACAGTGGATTTTGTTTGTATCTTTGCAAGCATTTACTATTTATTTTCCTTGTGTTATTTTGATTTTTGTAAGAATCACATACATCTGATCTCTGTCTCTCTCACTATCTCTGCATCTCTTTCTGTGTCCATGTCTCTGTGTGCCTGTGTCTGTCTGTCTGTCTCTCTTCCTGTACTTCCTTACTTCTTTGTTCTTTAGAGTCAGGCCTTACTATGTATTGGAGGCTAACCTTGAACTTGCTTATGTAGCCAAGGCTGACCTCGAACACACAGAAATCTACCCTTCTATGATCTTGAGTTGTGGGCTTACAGGTATGTGCCACCATTTCCAGCTGGTTCTGCATTTTTTGGATGCTCAAAAATAGTGTACTTTTAGTATATTTATTGGCTGTTCATGCTTCTTTTGAGAAGTCTATAAAATATTTGCCTAGGGTTTGGGGAGATGGCTGAACACTCAAAGCACTTGCCTGGAAAGTGCAAGAATTTGGGTCTAATCCCTGATGCCATCTTCCATTCCAGTGTGGGAACTCAGCCATCAAAACAAGGAGTGGTGGTGCATGCCTGTAATCCCAGTGCTGAGGAGGCTGAGACAGGAGGATCACTATGCATCTGAACTGCATAGTGAGACACTGCACCAAATAAATACAGATAAAATATTTTTCCATATTTGATTGACAGTGGTTTGTCAAACATATACTAGCTAAGAAAGACTTTCTCCCATTATATATTGCTTTTTCATTCTGTTAATTTTCTTTTGCTGTGGAAATCTTTTTAGTTTAATGTAATCCCATTTTTAAATTCTTACTTTTATTCCTTGACCTATTTGAGTCTCTCTCAGGAAACTTACCTGTATGAAAACTTATATTTTTTTCTTATATGTTCCTATGATTGTTTCAAAGCTTCAGGACTTGCATTTAGATATTGATCTATGTTTTGAATTGATTTTTGCAAAAGATGAGAATTGGGGATCGAAATTCATTCCTTAATAGATGGATATTCAGTTTTCTCAGCACCATTTATTTGTTGAAGAGGTATTCTTTCCTGCATCATATGTTTGATTCTTTGCTTAAGAATTTTATGGCTTTATGTATATGTGTGTATTCCTGGGTTCTTTATTTTATTCCTATGCCATCACTATGTTGTTTTGTTACAAAGGGTGTATGACATGTATGGAAATTAGATATTATAATACCTCCACTATTTTTGCTTTCTCTCTGAAAATTGCTTAGATTATTTGACATATTTTGTGTTTCTTTATGGATGTTACAGTGTTTTTTAGCAAATTACATGAAAAGTTTGTTTGGTATTTTGATGGAGATTGAACTTAATTTATAATTTTCTTTGGATAGTATAAGCATTATAATAATTTCCTCAGCCCATGAATATGCAAGTTCATTCAATCTTCTGGTATTTTCTTCCATTTCTTTATTTATATCTGAATGTGTGGCATCCAAATGGCTGACATGACAAAGGATATACAAGGTGCTGTACATAGTTCGAAGGTAAATCCTGAGGGGATTTGACTGACCTTGTCAGACAGCAAAAGTTACATTTTTAGTTATGGAGGTCCTTCTTTAACTTAGTCTTGACCACTGAGCAGAAAACTATAACTACAAGGTATAAAAAGTAATGCTGTATTAATATGCTGAGCTGTAAAATGCTCAAGTCAGCAACTTCTGAATTGCCAGTTCTGCTGATAACCCACTACTGTCATGGATTATTGGACTTGTTGGTTTATTTTGCTGAATTCAAGTACTTATAATCTTTGGACTGGGATCATGTATGAAATGGCCCTCTAAAGACTTCTCCAAATACAGTTTTTCTAACTACAATGGAACTCCCATCTCCTACAAAACAAAAGAAAAAAGAGGAAATGTCGGGAGCCATAGAAGCTAGGAAATTGATCAAATGTGTGGGGGTGGGACGAAGCCTCAGTGCTAGGAGCAAACAAGCTACCTCAGCCCAGAGACTGGGTCTGGCTGCTGCACTCAGTTGAACCCTGATGAAGTGGACCAACAGCTGAGCCTGGCTGTACATCTGTGTTTAAACCACAGAGTATTCTTTACAGAACCTGTGCAGTTGTGGCTGTGGGATGTCCCATTTGGGCTTATCTTCAGTTGGGTGAATCTATAGACACTGCACTATGGGGTTGGTGAACAGGTTAGCTACCCTATGTAGTCTGGAAGAAGCCTTAAATAGTCAGGGAGAAGATGGGCTCATAGGTTTCCGAGAACATTGGCTAAAGGGCAAGGTGACATCTAATCTTTCAAATTTCACTTCATCTACTCTTTGCTCTGTCCATCAAAGTAAAATTTCATTTCATCTACTCTTTGCTCTGTCCATCAAAGTAACAACTTATATTTCCAACTTTTAAAATTATTCCAAGTAAAATCATCATCCTACTGTGAGTCTCCCCACTCTTTAGGGGAGTTATTGCTATTAATTTTATTCTAAAGCATTTGTTTAAAGGGAAATGTTAATCAACCATATTTAATATATCTTTATGTTATTTTCCTCACATATACAACTTAACTTTTCAGTTCAAGTGATTTTAGAATGGGAGCACAACTAATATCTGCTGTGAGGTAGGCCTAGAAACACTTAATTTCCCCAAAATAACAACAAATTTCAAATATTAATATTTGAAATAATTAATAATTCCTAAGAGGAAGTCAACACAAAGAATACATATGTTCAGGAGAATAAGCAACGTTCTATAATTTTTTGTGAAGTCTGACCAGTAAGAGACATCTTCTCTTCTGTGTAGTTGCAATCTAATCAGAAACAATATTTTTGAAAATATGTATCAAGATTGGAATTCTGGAACCTAAATTCAAAAGTGAAACATTCTTTGATTTCACATGAGATGCTTCATGATCTTTCACTTTTCAAATGTGAATGACTGACCCCAAAATAACTATTCTGAGTTGAGCTAGATATATGGGTGCTCTGCGAGGATTCTGAATAACTTGGTCACATTCAAAACTCTAACAGTTTTATTCCCTGTGAGCCAAATCCTCATAGCTTTTAAATCAGTGGCACTAAAATATTTTGGTAGTGTGCATGAAATCAGCTCAGGTGCTGTCCTTTTGTAGTTATAATTAGAACTCATTGAATGAAACACCCCATTTAACTACTCAGGGAAGGCATTTTTGACAATTCCTGAGAACATTCTGTATATCTTTTCCAGAATACTATTAAACCAGAAGGCTAATTCTGGGGCACACTTGTATCAGCTTACAGCTGGGAATATTCACTACATAATTTTCTGCTTTATTTCAGTTCTAGTTTTATGTCTCTACTAATCCTTTTGTCATGTTCATTTCAGTAAGAACTAGACCCAGCTTGCTGTCCTGGGACAGTGATTCTATAAGTGACTCACCAGGTTCTACAGCCTGAAAACAGAATGCTGTCAATTTCCCGTTTGAGGATGTCCTACAAGACAAGAAAACCTTTTTCCTTCTCTGCATAAAAGTAACCACTGACTTGATTATCTCTCCTCAGATAGACCCCAGATCCAACTAAGAGATGGGAATAACCGCTGTGCTGGAAGAGTGGAGATTCTTTACCAGGGCACCTGGGGCACCATTTGTGATGACAAAGGGAATGTAGCACGTGTGGTATGCAGGCAGCTTGGCTGTGGACTGAACATGTATCATACCCATGGTTATTTCTTTGGAATCGGATCAGGCCCTATTTGGCTGGGTGGCCTGAAATGCACAGGAAAAGAGTCCCATGTGTGGAAGTGCCCTTCCTGGGGATGGGGCCCACATAACTGCAGTCATGAGCAGGATGCAGGAGTCATCTGCTCAGGTATAGTCAGTGAATTTTCTTCTGTATGGGTTAATAGAAAATTAACAGAAGTAGGTTGTGATCTCCAGAAATGAGAAAATGGGCAGGCTCTAGAATACTGTGAAGTGTATCTACAGACTGACTCCTTAGAGCAGCTGATGATGACAGACCTCATTTAGGTTTAGGAGTTTTAATTGGTGTTCATTTTTATGTGATTTTTATCTAAAGACATTATTATAGTATCATGCCAATTAATGGTCAGTTTCATAATTTTGTTTATATAATATGTTGCAAGCACACACACACACACACACACGCACACACACCCTGTGCAACATTAATGGGTGAAATTGAGTGGTTCTGTATGTATACTATGAAACATTATTTTGTACAATAGGTATATATGCGCTGGGGACATTATTAAACAAATCCTTGAGGAATTTATGCAAAGTGTAAGTGTTATTTAAGATTCAGACACAAATATTCAGAGTTCTTTGGCTCATAGAGATGTGGACAAAATATTCCTTAGTGAGAGTACTTCCATCACTACTGGAAAAGATTCTCTACATTTTAGCTCTTCTCAAGCTATAGGGTACTGGTGGTAAAACTATACATAGGCATGCATGTTACTTGTTTTGTTTTAACTTAAGAGATGTTAATACATTGTGTTTTAAAAATGAATACCTCAGTGTTCAGGTTTATTTGCAGTATCAGCATTTTGTGCAAAATTAATGGGGTTGGGTTTCAGTCAAGGCACAACATCTCTAAAATGTGCATTACCATAGGAGCTTTGGTCTTGTCTCATTGGTTGGTGAACAGTACAAGAGTGAAATTGAGAACTGTGCTTAGTGATCATTTTACTCTTCAATGACTTTCCAATGTCATCAATGGAAACCACGAAAAAGATCCCTGCAAGGGTTTTGTATTATGCTGCAAATCATTTTCTCACACACAGATACCACTATAACAGTTCAACTAGTATACTGCACAGACATATATCACAGTGGATTTTCTCAGAAGTTAGCAAACAGCCAGTTCTATCCCATCTGCATTAAAAGATTCCAGAGCCTTCTTGGGAGCTATGAATGTACCATGTCTAATGACAAAATGTGGAGGAAACAGTGGCACAGAAGGCATATTTGAATATCTAAGCCAGAAGCTCTGACTCAGGGCTGCAGGACTGGTGGCTTCTAGAGATGGTGTCAGAGTGACCTCTAATGTGCAGAGGGACCTGGATGGAAACAGATCATTTAAAGGAGATGAGACAACATCCCCAGGCAAGTCCACACTTAGCTTTCTGCTCTGATTGTGCATGGGAATGTGGTCAATATTTAAGTGCTCTTGCCCAAAAATGTCCTATCTAAGCCTATTTGAATAAACCACTGTAGGGCTTCTATTTACCACATCTACAAGGCTCTAAAGATTACTTAGTTATATTAAGATTATGCATCTGCACTCTAATTTGTCAGGTAAGGTGCATTATTATCATTTGTACTCCAGTGATGATATGATTTCAAGTAATCGCAACCTTATATAATCACTTTGGGATCTCAGGTTTTGATTTACTACATTAGCCTCAAGGAAAAATAGAAACATGTTTAATTAGAATCAAATAATAATTTTAAGAAAATAAATTAATATTTTTTCATGATACATTTTAGAAAGAAAACATTACTGAACGCATTTTTCTCTTGAGAACACAATGCCTTCTCTACCTCTCTACTACATATGCTTGTCATGTAATGTGTCCATGCCTGTAGATGGAGGCCTCCCCGAGCTCTGAGCCTGCTGTTCATATCAGTTTCTGATCATCGATATAGAAAAATATCTCAATGTTTCTTCAAATTCTCTAGAGTGACAAAATAAGTCCTTAAAAGCAAAATAAGAAAAATTCTCATCTCTTAATTACTACTTCATAGCATGCAAATTTGCTTCTGTTTTGTAATGAGAAATATGAGACCCTGTTATCTTAGTCACAGAAACCTAACACTTCATCTTACACTGTATCATGAGCCTGTTTCTCATATATAAACAGGAAGTAAATGTATATTATAAGTTTGAATAATCATTGAAATTGTTCTAATTTGTTAAATATTAATTTATTTTGGATCAATATTCCAGACTTGAAATTTTCTAGGGAGAAAATAGTGAATAATGAAGCCTAATCTATCCTAACTGAGGTCACACTCAGTGGACAGACATAGATAGTAGAGAATAAGGAAGATTGCATACATAGTTATAGATATAAATGAGTGTTCTTTTAGTGTAAAACTGAAGAAGTTATTTTAAAGCATATATAAATTTACTTGTGAATATAAGTGATTAAGTGACAGACAGCCTGAGGTAATCTCTGAAAATTCCTCCTGAATTTTTCTGCAAACACTGTTTCACAAAAGAGCTTTTTGACACGTTTACAAATCTTCACATAACCCTATTCTGGTAAAGCGAAGCCTTTCACATTATCACTCCTAGCATGTCTTTATAAATTCTAAGCCTACATCATGGATATTTAGTGAATTTGTTTTCTGTCTTCTAGGATTTATGCGACTAGCTGGACAAGATGCACCCTGCTCAGGGCGAGTGGAGGTGAACCCTGGAGGAAGGTGGACTCCAGTGTCTGATGTGAACTTCACGCTCTCCACTGCCCAGGTCATCTGTGCAGAGCTGGGCTGCGGCGAGGCTGTGTCTGTCCAAGGGAACGTGTCCAGAAGTGCCAGAGAGAAGGTGTGGGATGAAGCGTTCCAGTGTGTGGGGCAGGAGCCTGAACTCTGGTTCTGCCCCAGAGCATCCTGTGCTGGAGGCAGCTGCCAGCATGGTGGGGCTGTGGAGGTTGTTTGTTTAGGTGAGCCTCAGAAGAATTTTCACCTTCCTGCAAATCATTAAGTGTTTCTTCTCTGCTTCTCATTTCTTGCTTTCCTTGTTCTTCTTTTTGTTTGTCCTCCTCCTCCACCCCTTTTTGAGATAGGATCTCACTGTGTACTTCAGGCTGTTCTGGAACTCACGACAATGCTTGTGCCTGAGCCTCTCATGGACTGGGATTACAGGCATGCATGAATAATCCCCCTTTGTCTTCCTTTATCATCCTTCTGCTCATTTTCTCATGAAGAAAATAGGTGATAATGATAAAGCAGTTTCTTAGTTTAAATTTTCTGCTCTAATTTTTTCAGAACAGATATAATCTATCTCTTTTCAGAGGAAGGTTTAGGAATAGATGATACTTTATTTTCCTTAGGGATAAAAAACTAATGTTTGAATAATAGCAACTCCAATGAAGAAATCCAAGTGGAACATATTTATTTAGTCTGAATCAGCAACTACATATGATTTTTGAAAGAGCCTGACCAATGTTTATATCATGTGAAATTTCTCATATGAGATCATTTCCAGTCTACTAAAAGGTATGCATATCTTTAGTCAAGTACATAGATATCGACTCTGAAACCTAGATTTTTAAGTGAAATATTCTTGAATGAGCCCTGAATTGCTTTATGACTATTTCTTCTTCCTCCTAATAAGATCAATTCTCATTTTCCCTCAATTCTTGGCTGCGCCTTGAAACTTCTGATGAGCTCACTCCATTTTTTTTACAGCAGTAATTTAATTTCATGGGCTCTAACTCTTCTATTAATGGAGTTTATTTGATGAAAAAAAATTAAACTCAAGTATAGGACCCTTCTAGTGACTCTTAGAATTCATCCAGTGGAAGACACTGCCAACACTCAGGGTAAGAAAGGTGATATCCCAGCATATTTTTCTGGTATCTCATACAGAACCCTACAAATGAATAGGCTTATTCTGGTGCGCATTGCTCAGTTTAAATCTGATCATTCTCACTGGATTATTTTGTTACTTCTATCTCGTATGTTATTTATTTATTTATTATTTTAGAGAAGGGTCTACAGAGTATTAAGGGTCTCAATACTAGATCGGACTCCTAGTGATTCTTCTGCTTACAACCTCCCAGGAGCTGGGATTGCTGGTGCACACCACCGCACCCAGTCTCAGCGCACCATTGGGGTGGGTCTGCCACAGCAGGCTTGAGGATCGAACTCATGGCCACTGTCCCTCTATCTCTTGTTTTTTAAGCATAAAAATCTCATCATTCTTGTTTCTGTCAGAATTTAAGCCCCACTACTTCTCTGGTGCAATGCTTATATCCTATCCAGCAAGCTCTGTATAGCAAAAACTGAGCACTGCCAATTGATCGATTGGATGCCAAGAAACTATAAAAATCTGGTTTTCTGTACAAAAGCAAACATTAATTTGATTCTCTTTCCTCAGAGAGCGCACAGCTCCGTCTGACAAGTGGAAGCAGTCGTTGTGCTGGCAGAGTAGAGGTCCTCCACCGGAACTCCTGGGGAACCATCTGCGATTATGAGTGGGACACAACAGAGGCCAAAATAGTATGCAAGCAGCTGGGCTGTGGATCGGCTGTGGAAGCTGTATACTCTGCTCAGTTTGGGGCTGGATCCGGGCCCATATGGCTTGAAAGCCTGAGATGCACAGGGCAAGAGTCCCATGTGTGGAATTGCCCTTCCTTGGGTTGGAACAATACATACTGCAGTCACCAGAGGGATGCAGGAGTCAGCTGCACAGGTATGGTCAGTGTGTTGTTCATTGTCTGAGTGCACTGAAAGTTTCAGGGAATTAAGTAAATGACCACTGGGAAATAAGGAACATATACATCATAGAACACTGACAGTCTCTCAATAGACTGCTCTATGCACCCTAGCATGATGGAATCCATTCACATTTCCTTGTTAATTTCCCCCTGCTGCTTTTCCTTTTCCTTCGATCATACCCAAGAAAGAAGCTTATAATATCATGCCAATTAAAATTCAGTTTTATTGGGGATTTGGCCCAGCCCTCAACATCCTAAAGCAAGTTAAAGAAAAAGGCAAGTAGTATGGTTTTGTATATTTTCAATGATTAGAACTCTCTAGGAGTAAAGAGAACTTCTCCACACAGCTAGTACTTAATAGGTTTCCATGGACTTGGAGGTTATAGCAGGGAGGATCAGGAAAAAAGTTAGAACAAAGCAGTATATATTGCCAGTTAGGAGAACAGTTTGATCTCTAATGCTGACCATTTATTATTGTCCTTGAATATTCAATGACCTCCATCTGCAGCCTTATCTCATCTGCAGAGACTGAATCTGAACAGCACTGTGGTATGCACCTTCACCCTTGTACAGCCAGGTCTCCACAAGGCTGTACAAGGGTGATTTTGTTTTTCAATTTACATTTGTTTTTTTACAGTAAAACCTTATTTATTTGGTTTCAGTTTTTCTTTCTTTCTTTCTTTCTTTCTTTCTTTCTTTCTTTCTTTCTTTCTTTCTTTCTTTTAGGTGTCAGGATTCACACTCAGGACCTTGTGCTTACTAGGTAGGTACTTAGGTTGCTGAGCTTTCTACCCAGCCTAGTACCAATTTTTAAATAAGAGAATAGAAAATAATAAATAATAAATAATACAGAATTTCACTAAACGAAATAATAGGAATTCAATAGTTTTGAATTCAATTATTTTGCATATTGTTGTCTTTAAATTCGCTATTCAGATTACCTGAAAGAAGCGTGCAAAATCATTTCAAAAAGTTAAGAAGGGAGAGAAAAATAAATTTAAGTCTTAAATGATCCTTTCAATAGATCAGCAGAAATTAGCAGTACACCTATCCAAGGTATCCTTTGCATATGTATTGCTTTTTCCCTTTCTTTTCTGCTTTCCCTCATCCCAGTTATTAATTCTCTTTGAACAGATTCGTTCCCATTCACGGTATCTATTGTACTTTCAAATTTTATCCACTCTTTGAGGTTATTATACTAGAAAGACAATACAATGTTTACACATTTCGGTCTGATTTATTTCACTTATGTGTATGATCTCTTAATTTATAAGAGCAAAATAACTGGAAATTACTTCAAATTTTCCCATCTATAGCAATGAGCTAGTTAAAGAGAGGAATGTGACTGTAGTTAAAGTTTTTATGGTCAAATTGAGTGTGTCATTGTGTATTAGCATGACACAGCATCTTCCCCTAGGCCAGTCCATTAATAGGCACTGGAGATAGGATTTAAAAAAAATCCAGTTAAGAATCCAGGGGCTACTTCAAAGTGGCAAGTCTCCTTTGGAGATTCAGATGTCAGTATTCCTTGCACTTGAAAAGAATGGCCACAGAAGTATCAATGAATCATTCGTCATAGATTCTCCTTTTTTATTGCCAGTTCAGGTCAATCTGGGGCTGGGGCTGATGCAGCATGTGGTTCTGGGGATTGAACCAGGGTCTCAACAGAATTCTAAGCTTGCCTAAGCAGGCACTTTAAACTGCTGAACTATTTCATCAGCCCATAGGTTCTCCTTTCATTGTTACCTATAAAAAGGATTGTCTATATTATTTCCAAACTACATTTGTGTACATTCAAACTTTTCAAGGACATTGAATTCTGTGCCACCAGATCAATGCTAGATGCAGTGAGAAATTAATCTATTTAGATTATAAAATGACACTGTACTTGGTGGTGTCAGTGATATTAGAAAAGTGCATTTGAGGATTTCTTTGAGAAGATTGGGAATAAGGACACATGGAATTTCAAAGAAATGTAGAAAAATTTATATTTTGTAATAAAAGCAGATGAAAATGTAGATTTTCTGACTTAAACTGAGAACTTAGGTGAGATTAAAGAGTATAATGTGTATGCTTAGATAAATTCTAAATAGTTATAGTAAAGGATATTATCTACATAATGAAGGATGAGGTATGAATATTTCAGAACTGTGAAAGAAAAGGTGAGCTGAAGAAAGTTTCTTAACAAAGCTGCACATCACACAATGACTCTATGCTTCAGAGACCAGGCAGAAATACACTTTCTTCTTTTAATTTACTTTAGTGTATTAGTTCACATGTTTAGGTAATACATAATATTTACTTTCCATATATATATACAATTTCATATATATATATAATTTCATATATATGTATATATATGATATCCTAATATGTGATAGCCCTTATATAGGACATCTTATATATATGATATCCTAATTCCCTTTACACCCCTTGAAATCTCTTGATCTTCTTCCTTTTTTTCCTTTAATTTTGAAGAATAAAACAGAAGCAAAATCAAATAGAAAAAAAGATAGAAACAGGGTAACATATAGCAATATATATGTTGAAAATCTTACAGATTTTCAAAGCAAGAATAGCTGATTAATAATGGTTGATATATTATTTATTTTTATCATCAAATCTGTTGCTCAGAGTAAGACATATATATATATATATATATATATATATATATGGAAATGTAGCAACATTGGAAAAATGAGTGAATGTTGACCCTTGCTTTGAAGAAATCTTAATTTTTTCCTTGTATATTTTTGTTTTAATTCATTTTATTTTTATTTGCCAGAAAGATTAAGCTTTAATAAATAGAGAATTAAATAATCTCAATAAACATTTCCTGGACAGATGGTACCTGACATACAGAACCGTCTGGCTGAGGAATATACCAAGAATCAACCAAAATCAATTCAGATTCTGCGCAGTAGGTCACAAATCTAGTGTTGTAAATACAGTTTTATGAAAGAACATGACAAAACTTAAATTAAGAAATTTGCTATTTCATGGACATCTTCTTCTATGTTTTGAATATATTATTCCTCAGTCTTGCTAAGTTTTCATTCCATCCACTTGACCATATAATGTGCCACTATATATATATATATATATATATATATATATAGTGTATATATATATAATATATATATATATATACAGTTTCAATAATTAAAACATTGTATACTGTTATCTTCTTAAATGTCTTCCATAGTACAAGAATCAGGCAGGATATTCTGTCTAAACACTATTAGTACAAATCTTCTTATTGAGTTAAGCGAAAGCTGTATATCTATCCTAAGTATTCTGCATATTTTACAAATACAAAATGGTCATTCTTGTTTTTTTTGTTTAGTCCGGTCAGGGATGGGTATTCCATTGCCATCTAAATACTATAGGTGCATGAATTCAGTAAAATAATTCGATACAACCTAGAAGTCCCCAATAGTACTGGGTTATGCACAGAAGTTGTTGACTTGAGCCCTGAAGAGCTCAGTATATTAATATGGATTTACTTTATGTACTTCATTTATATATATTTCTGCTGGATTGTTAAGACCAAGATAAAGCAAGATCTATATAACAAGAAATATAGCTTGTGTATCTGATAAGATCAGTCAAGTACCCTCAGGGTTTATCCTGTACCATACTTTGCAGATCTTTTGTCAGTGTCAGCCATGTGGATGAGTCATGGCCATTGCTTCACCAATTTTCTCTCTGTGAAAGCCTGAGAGAATATTTTCTCTCTATGTGACTCTCCTTATATATTGTCAATCACATTCCTCTGTGGCTCCATAATCTCCTTGATGAGAAAATTTGGGGCACAATGGAGTTTCATGATGTTACAGTACAGGTTCTCCTATGCCCTGAGTCTTCACTGACCTTGAAAGGCTAGGGCCAAAATGTTGGCTGACCTTGCAGCCCTTCCATTTCTCCAATTTTTGATCTGCAAACTTAGGTTGTTAACCCTTCAGAAGAGAAGCTTATTATTACCCTGCAACATATGCAGTTCGGTTTACCCTCACTATCTGTCTAAATATCAAACATCTTAGGCAAAGCATGGAACAGGTATTTTCCATCAAGGATTGAGATAATAAACTTTAAGTCCTTACAGAATATGAAGAAGAAATTATTTAAAAAATAGGAATAAACACTTTACATTTATTTACATAGAAATTTAAAAATCTATCCATATACAGAATTGTAGTAGGACAGTGCTATAACATTTTTTTTCTTGTGTCATTTTTTTTTATTTATTACCCATTAAAAACATTTACTTGTGAGACAGTATGGTAATAATTGGCATGTCATGGCAAGAAGTATGTATTTAGCAGACCAGAATGACAGGCATTCCAAGTGTGAATCTTCTATTACACTTTTCCATCTTCAGTGCAGTTGCTTTGTTCACAGGTATCAGCATATATAGATAGTCAGCTTGAGAATTCTACCAGTTAACTGCTAGTTTCAAAAAGCTGCTGATGTTTTTCAGTATCATTGCATTATCCGTCTAGGGGGTATAAATGTGTAGTTTTGCTGTTCATGTTTCCCAGCTTTTCTCCTTGCCCTCTCCTCATTGTCCAATCCTCCAGTTCTTGCTTTCTATTTAATTGTATTACACATTTCTATTTGTAATTCTACTTTTGAGTACTTATATTAGGGAGACTATATAGTATTTACACATGTGGGTCTGGTTTATTTCACTTATAAGTATATCTTCAAGTGGCAACCACTTAAATATGATGACTTCAAGTTTCACATTCCTTTTACTGAGTAATACTCCATTGTATAAAAAAATACCTCTTATAGTCTCCCTAGTATAAGAAGCAAAAAGGAGAAATACAAATGGAAACGTACAACAACTATAATCAATTGAGTCCGATAAGGCAAAGTGAATGGCACATGCTGCAGGATACTAATCAGCTTTTCTTCTGGATGGTTAACAACCTAAGTTCACAGATCAAAGTTGAGAAATAGAAGAGCCACAAGGCCAGCCAACATTTTGGCCCTAGCCTTTCAAGGCCAGCGAAGACTCAGGACATAGGAGAACCTGTAGTGCAACATCATGGAACTCAGGTGAGCTCCAAATTTTCAGAACAAGGAGATTATGGAGCCACAGAGGAAAGAGATCAAAGTTCTATAGTGTGCCTGGGGAGAGTCACATGGAGAGAAAACTTTCTCTCAGGCTCTCACAGAGAGCAAACTGGTCAAGCATTGGCCATGACTCATCCACATGGATGACGCAGACAAATGATCTACAGAATAAGGCACAGGACTACAAGAAAAACCCTGAGGAGACTTTACTGACCTCATAAGAAACATAAAGTACATGTGTTGGTATACAAGTCTTGCTCTATCTAGGTCTTAACCATCCAGCAGAAAAGTATAAAAATGAAGTATACATTGCAGGGACATAATATTAAGTTGAGCCTTAAATGGCTATGGTCAACAACATCTTCGGATAACTCACTATTGTTGTGGAATGCGGGACTGTGTTGGATTGTGTTGTCGATTTCAAGCACCTAAGTTAGTTGAATGACAATGGAGTGCCCATCTATGACAGGTGTAGAGCAAGGGAGGGGTAGAATAGAAGAATCATGATGTGTGTGCATGGACAGTACAGTTGGGATTGATAACGCTGTGCTTCTACATAATTCTACGAAGGGCAAGATTTGCACTAATGTGGTTGGACAGGATATTATGTCAGCTTCTAGTACTATGGACAACCGCTAGGAAAATAACAAGGTAGAAAGTATTAATTATTGAATCTTTGATGTAATTCAGGTATAAAAAAATAAGATACGCAAACAGCTACAGTCTCTTAATTTACTGATAAGAGACATACGGTATAATAATGTCTGTAAGTATGATATCATGTGTACACCTTTTATGATACCAAAACATTATGAAAACAGTTTGCAATGTATTAATTTATGAAATCCATCTTGTCAAGGTATCTTAAAACTGTCTCATTGATATTTGTACTTCAATAAAACAAAAGTAAAATAAAAAAAATGCCACATCTTTTTCAACAGTTTCTCATGTGAAAGGCATCTTGCTGATTTCCATGATTTGGCTACCACAAACTGTACTGCTATAAACATAGGTACAGATATATCACTATGATAAGATGTTTTCACTTCCTCCGCAAAAATTCCCAGTAGCAGGATAGCTGGCTTGATTGTATTTCCAATTCTAGCTTTTAAAGGAGTCTCCAAACTGATTTCCATAATGGTTGCAATGTTTACATTCCCACCAGCAGTGGAGAACAGTTCTCTTTTCCCCACAGCCTCTCCAACATTTGTTGTTGGTAGATTTGTTTATGATAGCCATTCTTTCTGGGGTGAGATGGTATCGCAGTGCTCTTTTAAATTGAATTTCACAGATGGCTAGTGATGTGGAGTATTTTATCATATATTTATTCACTTCTTTAATTTCATCCTCTGAGAAGTGTGTATTTATCTGATGCCCATTTCTGGATAGGGTCTTTAAATTTAAGGGCCCTGATGTATTTTAATTCTTTGTAAATTCTAGAGAGCAGACCTTTGTCTGAGTGTTTATTAGTTAGGATTTTTTTCAAAATTTGTGGATTGTCTGTTCACTTTGTTGATAATTTCTTTTGATTTGCAAAAACTTCTAAATAAGTGTTGGTCCCAGTTGTTAATTCTTTCAAGTGTTTCCTGTGCAATTTCATGTTTGTTCATGAACACTTTGCCTACCCCAATGTCTTCAAGGGTTCTTCTTCATTTTCTCTTCCTGTAGCTTTAGTGTTTCTGTTTTAATGTTTAGATCTTTAATCCATTTTGGCGTTAGCTTAGTGCATGGTGATAGACCTGGGTCAAGTGTTAGTTTTTGGCATGTAGATAGCCAGTTTTTCCTGCACCATTTGTTAAAGAGGCTATCTTTCTTCCAGTAAGCATGTTTGGCCCCTTTGTTGAAGAGCAGGTGGCTGAGTGTGTTCGCAGGGGCCTGTGTATCCATTTTGTTGCCAGCACCATGGTGATTTTATCACAGTAGCTTTGGAGTATAATTTCAAGTCAGGGATTGTAATGCCTCCTGCCTTATCTTTGTTGGCCAGGATTGCCTTTGCTATTTTAGGTCTTTTCTGGTTCTAAATAAATTTTCAGAATGATTTCCCTAGGTCTGGGAGGTATGCTCATGGCAGTTTCATAGGAATTGCATGAAATCTGTACAATAATTTTGGGAGTATGGCCATCTTCATGATGTTGGTTCTTCCTATCCAGGGGCATGGAATATCTTTTCATTTTCTGAAATCCTCTATGATCTCTTTTCTTAGAATACTGTAATTTTCTGTGAAAAATCTTTTGACTTCTTTGGTTAAGTGAGTTCCAAGGTATTTCATTTTCCACGGTGCTATTCTAAAAGGTACTGTTTCTATAATTTCCCCTTCCTTGTGTTTGTTATTTGTAGAGGAATGCTATTTATTTTTGAGTAATGCCTTTGTATCCTGCTATCCTACTGAATTTGTGTATTAATTCTAGTAGCTTCTTGGTGGAGTTTTTTTGGTCCTCCAAGTAAAGTATGATGTCATCTGCAAATAATGATAATTTAACTTCCTCTTTACCTATTCATATTCCTTTTATTTCTCCCTCTTGTCTAAAGTCAATGATTCCTCACCTACATTGAATAGTATGAATCATAGTGGACATCTTTGTCTTGCAGCACATCTGAGAGTAAAAGATTTCAATTTTTCACCATTTAGAATTATATTAGCCCCTGGGATGTCATAGATGTCTTTTATCAAATTGAGGTAGAGGCCTTCTATTCCAGTTTTCTGTACGACTTTGAACATGAATTAGTGCTGGACTTTGTTAAAAGCTTTTTATGCATCAGCTGAGATAATCATGCAGTTTTTAGATTTCACTCTATTAATATATTATGTTTGTAGATTTTTGAATATTGAACCATCCTTGTATCCCTTGGATGAATCCTAACTTGTGATGGTGTATGATCTTCTTCATAATTTGCTGTATTGTATATGGTAGGATTTTATTGAGGATGTTTACATCTATGCTCATGAAGGAGGTTGGTCTGTAGTTCTTTTTTGGTTGTGCCTTTCCCTTGTTTTGAAATCAGTATAATACTTGCCTCCAGAAATGTTTTTTTGAGAACTGGTCCCTTTTCAATTTCATTGAAGAGTTTGAGGAGTGTAGGGATTGTATCTTCTATAAATTTCTTGTAGAATTCAGATTTGAATCCATCAGGACCTGGACTTTTCTCTGTCGGAAGGGTTTTTCTTATATTTCGTATTTCGTTTTCTGTTATTGGGTTATTGAGAGTTGTTATATATTGTTGGTTAAGTTTTGATAATTTTTACCTTTTGAAGAATCTGTCCATTTCTTCTGCATCTTCTATTCTGTGAGCGTAAAGATTCTCAAAGTAACTATTGACAATTTTCTGAATCTCCACTGAGTCTGTGGTAATTACACCCTTTTTATTCTTTATTGCTTGTATTTCAATGTTTTCTTTCCTTTTTTCTGCTGAGGTTAGCTAGGGGCTTATTGATTTTATTTAGTCTTTCAAAGAATCAGCTTTTTGATTTGTTAATTCTTGAAGAGTTTTCTTCATCTAAGTTGAATTAATTTCTGCTTTAATCTTTATGATTTATTTCCATCTCTGGGCTCTTGGTTTTGTTTGCTGTTCCTTTTCTAGATGTTGGAGGTAAAGCATTAGGGGTTTATTTGTTCCCGTTCTGTTTTCTTAATGTGTGAGTTCATAACTATGATTTTTCCTCTGAGAACTGCTTTCTTCGCATCCCATAAAGTCCGATAAGTTGTGTTTGAATTTTCATTGAATTGTAGATACTGTTAAATTTCTTGTTGAATTTCATCTGTGACCCACTGATTGCTGAGCAGGGTGTTGTTTACTTTCCATTAATTTACATGGTTTTTCTGGTTTCTTTGGTCATTTATTCCCTGTTTCATTGCACTGTGGTCAGATAATATGCATGAGATAATTTCTGTTTTCTTGTGTATACTTAAGCACGACCTATGGACTAGTATGTGGTCTGTTTTAGAAAATGACCCATGTGCAGGTCAAAAAAATATGCATGCAGCTATGGTTGGGTGGAACACTTTGTATATGCCCACGAAGTCCATTGGGTCGAAGCTGTGATTCAGTTCTGTTACTTTGCTGACTTTTTGTCTGGTTTACCTATCTTTTTGGCATAAGGGGTTGTTACAGTCTCCTGTTAAGATATTAGATTTTTCATGATCATTAAGATTTGTCTTATATAGTTGGGAGCTCTGATGTTTGGTGCATAGTTATTTATGAGTGTTACCTCTTCCTCTTGATTTTTTTTCCCTAAGCAATACATAGTGTTTTTATTTCATTTGCTCATTCTTGATTTGAAGTTGAGAGTGTCTGAGAATGGGATTGCTACATGTGCTTTTTTCTGAAGTGCTATAGTATTGGTTTCCATCTTTAGACTTTAAGCCTATGAATGTCTTTTTGAGTTAAGTGTATTTCTTGTATACAACATATTATTGGATTTTGTTTCCTAATCCACTATGCCAGTCTATTTTTCTTAATTGATGAGTTTGTCCATTTATATCAGTGCTTATAATTCAGATGTGTTGACTTACGATTGACATGTTATTGATCTGCTGTTGTGTACCTCTTTTCCTCCTGTGTTTAATTGTTTGCCCTATTTAGTGGGTTCCTTCTGTTCTCATTCATGAAGTTTTCTTCATTTTGGTCCCTCTGTGGAACAACTTTCAGTAGTTTGTGTATGGTTAGCTGTGTCATCATGAAATTCTTTAGTTGTTCTCTGTCATGGAAGTATTTTACTTCTTCATGAAACTTGGCATTTTTGCATGGTATAGTAGTCTGGGATGGAATTTGTTTTCATAGAGGACTTGAAGTATTCTGCTCCATGCTTTTCTTGCTTTGGTGGTTTGTGAAGAGAAGTTAGCTTTAATTCTGATGGGTGTCCCTTTCAGTGTCATCTGCTTCTTTTCTCTAGCGCCTTTCAGTGTATTTTTCTTGTGCTAGATTTCTGGAATCTTGAGTATTTCTGTCTCAGTGTGTTTTTAATTAGGTTGAAGTTATTTGGCATTATGCATGCTTCAGTTACCTGAATGTCAGATTGTTTCCTCATATTTGGGAAGTTTTCTGCTATTACTTCTGCCCATATTCTTTTTATATCATTTGTATTGACTCCATGTTTCTCACTGATGCCTACTAGTTTCACATTGTTTTTTTTTTTTTTTTTTTTTTTTTTTTTTTTTTTTTTTTTTTTTTTTTTTTTTTTTTTTTTTTTTTTTTTTTTTTTTTTTTTTTTTTTTTTTTTTTTTTTTTTTTTTTTTTTTTTTTTTTTTTTTTTTTTTTTTTTTTTTTTTTTTTTTTTTTTTTTTTTTTTTTTTTTTTTTTTTTTTTTTTTTTTTTTTTT
>PVKA01011158.1:0-40285 GCA_004027165.1 Ctenomys sociabilis | reverse complement strand
TTGTTTTTTTGTCTTTTTGAGACAGGGTCTCACTGTGCAGTTCAGGCTGGCCTTAAGCTCACTTTGTAACTCAGGCTGGTCTCGAACTCACAACAATCCTCCTGCCTCAGCCTCCCTAGTTCTGGGATTACAGGCATGCGCCACCACGCCCGGCTTCTAGTTTCACATTGTTTATCTTGGTGTCATCTTGCAGGTGATGGAGTATTTTTTCTTGAATCCTAGTTGTTTTTAAGAGATCCTTTCTCACCTTTTCACTAGCTGCACCATCATCTTCAAGATTTCAAACTCTGTCTTTTCTTTCTATGAAATGGTTTTGTAGACTTGTGACTGAGATTTTACATTTCTCTATATCTCTTTGATTCAGCTTTATGTGATCTATTTCTTTCCAGTATTGCTTTTTGAACGAATCCATCATATTTGTATACTCCTCTATTTTTTTTATCAATGTCTTATTTAGAGGTAATTATTAGTTCTTTTACCACAGAGCTTTTTTTCAGAGTGGGTTCTTTTCATATGTGTCTGTGTTTTATTCTTTACTTCAGATGGTATGAATTCTGAGATATCTTTTTATATTTCAGAAGTTAATTTTGCTCTGAGTTCCTCTTTACCTTCCTGCTGTTGTTTCTTTGCTTGTGACACTGTTAATTCATACATTTCAGCTGAGCTGGTGTCTTCTTATTTTTTTCTGGGTAGGCTTTGTGTTTCCTCCATATGTTTCTGTTAGATTCTTTTCTTCAGGTGCTATGAATTCAGAAATTTCTATTTTTATTTCAGGAACTATTTCTGCTCTGAGTTTCTCTGTCCCTTTCTGCTGTTGTTTCTTTACTTCTGATGTTGTTTGTTCATTCATTTCAGCTGAGCTAGTTTCCTCCGGACTTGTCATGGGTGGGCTCAAGGCCTGAGATTGCATTTTACTCCTTGTTTTTGCCATTTTATATAGTTCAGACCTCTGACCTTTTGTGTAGATCTTTGGTGTAGGTATAACCTTAGCATCTACTGAGATTCGGGTGTAGATCTATTAAGTTTGAGTTTATTCAGTTATGCTTGGCCTGTGTCTAGCTATTGTGTTTAGCTCCTTCCTGCTGCAGCACTTGGAATGAACCTGTTGTGCCCCTGCCCAAGGAGTAGAGGGGAGCCCACAAACTTTCCCACACACTCGCAAGGCCTGGGCTTGTCTGGATCTGCGATTCTGAAGAGAGTCACAGAAGTTCTCACTTGATTGGTGGGCTTGGGCACAGGGTCTCCAGAGGGTTTCAGCGGTTCCCAGAGCAAAGTAGAGAGTCTCAATCACGTGGATACCTGAATTTTGGTCTGGAGGCTCAGAGAAGCTGGAAGCTCTCCCACACACTCTCTGGGCCTGGCTGGGCTAGATGTAGGGGTGCAGAGAGAGTCACTGAAGTTCTCAGTAGCTTGGAGGACTCAGGGGCTGGGGCTTCTGAGGATTGCAGGGATCCCAGCGGCATAGTAAAGAGTCTCACTCAAGCAGGTGTCTGTGTTTTGTTTTGTAGGGGTCCCGGTGGCACAGGCAAGCCCTCTTTTAATTCATTTTAAAGAGAATACAATAGTCTATAAAACATTGGGAATGGTACACATTTAGAAGAACAAGATTAGAGGTACTGGTCTGACCAAAAACCTCAGCAGATTAAAACACCTGCACAGAGACCAAATTGGTCAAGCAATTGGCATAAATCATGCACATGGCTGACACTGAAAGAGGATCTGCAAACTGCAATACAGGGTTACAGGATAAATCCTGAGGGTATTTGACTGACCTTATGAGATACAAAAGTTCCATTTCTTGTTATATAAGTCTTGGTTTATCTTGGTCTGAACCAACCAGCAGAAAAGTATAAAAACGAGGTATCTAAAGTAAAGCCATATTAATAACCTGAGCAGTGAAAAGCTCAAGTCAACAACTTCTGACATTGCCAGTCGTGCGGATAACCCACTACAATTTTGTGCTGGTGGATTGTGTTGGATTGTTTTGCTGATTTCACCAACCTATAGTATTTAGATGCCAATGGAATAGCCATCTTTGACAGGACTAAATAAAAAAAGGGGATTCAAAGGGATTCAGAAGGAAGGACCATTTTGTAATTGTACATGCAGAATTGTTGGGATTGATATACATCTGCTTTCACTTAACTGAATGGGAAGAAAGATTTGTACTAATAGTATTTGGATAGGATATCCTGTCTGCATCTTGTACGATGGATAACCACTAAGATAACAATGTACAAAGTATTAATGTTTGAAACTGTCCTATTAATCAGTTTTGAAACTCTCATTCCTATTTGTTTCTCAATAAAAAAAGAAAACAGGTATAGGCACCAGGGGTTCAATCCCTGGACCTGTGGTGCTGGCCCTGCCCCTGGGGTGTGTTGGGATGGCAATTGAAACTGGGAATAGCAGCATGCACCAGTAATCCCAGCACTAGGGAGGCTGTAAGCAGGAGAATCATTATGATTCTGATCTAGTAGTGAGAACCTGAACACCCTGTAGACCCTTTCCTAAAATACAAAAGAAAAAAAAAAAGATTAGAGGTATTAAACTATGGGTAGTGTTACACATTGTTGTTCTCAATGTAGTTGCTCAGATCACATATTTCAACATACAGAGTTAGGTGAAAATTCGAAACATTAACTGCTATTAAAAAAACTGAAATTGGGCCGGGCGTGGTGGTGCATGCCTGTAATCCCAGCACTCGGGAGGCTGAGACAGGAGGATTGTTGTGAGTTCGAGACCAGCCTGAGCTACAAAGTGAGCTCGAGGCCAGCCTGAACTGCATAGTGAGACCCTGTCTCAAAAAGACAAAAAAAAAAAAAAAAACCTGAAATTATGAGTAAATCATCTCAGCCATTTTGTATATGTATTTACATTTTTCTCATTCCTTTTTTCCTTTCTTTTCTCCTTTCTGTCGTCTTCATTGTTTAATTGTTAAGTTTAGTTTCTTTCCATTTTACTATATCTGTTTTACCTTGCAGGTTTTATTTATACTTTCATATTCATACACTAGGGATACAAAATAATATTTACACATGTGCATCTGATTTATTTCACTTTTAAGTATAGCCTTTAGCTGCATCCATTTACTTATAAACACTTTGAGTTTATTTTTCTTTATAGATGATTCGTACTACAGTGTAAACAATACCACATCTTTTTCATCCATTCCTTAAGTGATGGGGATTTGTTTGTTTCTAAGATTTGGCTATGACAAATTGTGCTGCTATAAACATGGGTGTACATATAGCACTATGGTATGATGTTTTGAGTTCTTGTGGGAATATACCCAGAAAGGAATAGTGGGATTGAAAGGGGTTTCAAGTCCTAGGTTTTTGAGGCGTCTCCAACTGATTTCCATACTGCTTGTAGCAGTCTACATTCCTACCAGTTTTCCTTCCCTAATTTCCTCCCTAATTCCTTCTTCTCCTTTCCTCTCTCAATTTCTTAATTCTCTACCTCTTTGAGAAAGATCTGTCACCCTTTTTCCTATCATCTCTCTTTTATTTTGTTCTCTATTTTACCCTGGCTTTTTCAGATAGAGGAAACAATGTGATATTTAAGCTGTGTGTTTGTCATGTTTCACAGAACATTATGGTCTCAAGGCCAGGTAGGAATACATTTGACTAAAATTGTATTTCACTTTAGGTGAGTCAATAGCTTTCTGCCAGGTATTCTTTGTTTTCTTTTAAAAAATTTAATCATTTACTCATTTGATACAGTGTCTCACTGGGGATGGAACATGGGTGGTTGTGCTTGCCCATCAGGTGCTTAAACAACCAAGTTATCTCTCCAGCCCCAGGGATGGTTCTCTTAATTCACTGAAGGCATTCAAGAATATTCAAAGTATGTTAAATTGTCAGCATACTTATCTTCCTAATATGTATAAATCACCCCAAAATAAGAACATCACTTTCCTATAATTTATATGCATAGTACTTTTGGTACTGGGGATTGAACTCAGGATTTTACACTTGCCAGGCATATGCTTATGTTGCCAGCCCTGCATTCTTATATTGGGAACAAAATGAAATATATGTGTACCCTTAATATCACATTCAAATGCATCTCTCATACATAAATATCAGAATGACCTATGAAGAAACCCTATATATAGCATTGTTATGGTTTGTGTCTAGTTGACCCCTCAAAGCCTCATGTAAGTTATGGGGCCAATGGAGTGGGAGGTACAGTGAGTAACTTGAGGGGCAGGGCCAGCGGACCAGGGTGGGGCCCAAGGGGTGGGAGCAAAGAGGCACAAACCATTAAACTGGTTAGCCTGTGCTTTCTCAGAGATGTGGAGAGGATCATCCTGGACACGGCAGCGACCCAGCCTCTCCTACAGTGTTGTGAAACCTATATTAACTGTGACCTTTCATTCCCTCATTTTGAGTGTAGATATTTGTCCAAGCAATGAATGAAGAGTAACTAAGACAACCGTAGAGCTGTGGCTCCCCAAGCTATTTGAAATTCACTGCACAGCACTATATTTCCTGGATGCTGGTCGAGGAACCATAGCCTAGGATATCTGACCTGTTGGATTTTACTTGTTTGATCCTGTTTATTTCTATTTGTCAATGTTTCCTCTTGAAATGGGAATGTTTTCCTGGTAATATTGGGTTCAGGAGCCTGAAACTTGAACTTAATTTTACAGAGGACTTCAGCTAAGAGTTTGCCTTGAGTCTCAGAGAAGACTTTGGATTTGTATATTTGAACAATGCTGGGATTATTGGTGAGGGAATTAGTGCATTTTCAATTGTATGCAGAATAGTTACATCTTTTTAGATGGCACTGTGACTTTGTTACTGTCTCCATTTGGAATTTAATATAGTTTCAGGAGATGTGTTTGGGTATGAATGACAAGTAATTTTGATTGGATTGAGAAACTCTTAGAAATTATTAGTAAAATGTCCTTCTATGTATTTCTGGGTTATGGGACATGACCTGAGGGATGATATCAGGTCCCTGACCTCTTCCTCCTTGTTTCTACTTCTACCTCTGCTTCTGGGCTTACTAAGGTGAGAAGTCTTCTCTTGCCCTACCTTCCTGCTGTGAAGTTTCTCCTTTGAAGCTACTTGGCAGTGGACTGAAACCTCTGACATATTGAGCTAAAATAAATCTTTTCTTATTAAATTTCTGCATGGTAGGTGTTTTGATCCAGCAAAACAAGCTCAATAAAATAAACCTACAGAGTGTTTAAGAATTAAGACTTTAATTTAGCACACCTGTGTCCTAGAGAAAAAAGTGGAGATCTAGTTAAGATGTCTGAAATCACCACTTTAAGACAGTAGATTAGTTGTTGTGCTGTTAATTTCACTTTAATGGTTTGCTTTGAAAAGCAAAGCTTTCTTGACATGTTAAGAAAGGAAATCTCTGGTGAACTTCTTTGTTGGAGCTGAACCAACCTTAATTCTAAGCAGTAGCCTAACATGTTCAATACTGTGAGTTGCAACCTCACAAAAAGTTTTTAGGTATAAATGTTGTTACGTAAAATGTCTGTAGCCAGATGGTTCCCTAGGGCTCTGAGACCATACCAGAAATTCCTTCTTAGTCATCCTTACTAGCTGACTCATAATTTCTCAAACTACTCACTAGTAACAAAGTCTTTCTTCCAAAGAAGACAAACAAATCAGAAAAGGAAGATAAGGTTCTAAATTTTCTTTTCATCTTCTGTAATTGGAAATATGATCTAAAAGTTCCTGATCATTTTAGTCACAATAAATTAGCTTCTCCTTCGGCATTACTCCATTTCATATATCTCTTTGGTATGTAAATTTAAATTGTGAAGAAATAATGAGGCACACATAGAAATATATGCTTTTCTTTCATGAGTCCTGGGCAAGGCTGGGTTTATTTGATCAGTCTTGACATACACCACATTGCCTAGGATTTTAACTTTCAGCATCCCTGACACATTGGCCCCTACAGTCCCTCTTAATATTACATAATCAATGCATGACAGAAATATATCGTTTTATGTCATAGGATAATATATTCTTATGAATGTAAAGACATGTCATCACATATCATAAAATAGAATTCAGTCATTCTGAACTGACTCTCCAAATATCTTGTAAATTTGCTTCAATTATGCATTTATGCATGTTCCACTCTTAAGCAAATGTTGAATCTTCTCACGCTGAACCCTTGGGAGGAAATCAAACAAAAGCTTTTAATTCATTGTCTTGGAAGTGTTAGGTCCTATTTCCAAATTAGGACACTTATTTGCTTGTTTTTTCCCCCTAGGATTTGTGCGCCTGACTGGAGGAGGAGGACCCTGCTCAGGCCGAGTAGAAGTGAATCCTGGAGGAGGCTGGATTCCAGTGTCTGATAGGAACTTCACATTTGCCAATGCCCAAGTCATCTGTGCAGAACTGGAGTGTGGCAAAGCTGTTTCTGTTGTGAGAGATGTGCCTTTTATAGAGGTCATTCCACAGGTGTGGGGTGAAAAGTTCCACTGTAAGGGTCAGGAGCCTGAGCTGTGGTTCTGCCCCAGAGCTCCCTGTCCTGAAGGAAGCTGCCAACATGGTGGAGCTGTTGAAATTGCTTGTTCAGGTAAGATTCAGAGGTAGGCTTTAGCCTCTCTGGAAAGCCTGTGAGTAAGAAGAATGTGAAATGTTGCTGAAAACCTGTTTTTTTCCTCCCAGAGTACACCGAAGTCCGTCTCATGAAGAACAGCACCTCCCAGTGCGAGGGTCAGGTGGAGGTGAACATCTCTGAGGGCTGGAGAGCGCTCTGCTCTTCCCACTGGAGCATGGCCAATGCCGATGTTGTGTGCCGCCAGCTGGGCTGTGGAGTTGCCATCTCGACACCAAAAGGAGGAGCCTACTTTGTGGAAGGAGGTGGAGAGATTCAGAGAAACACATTCCACTGCTCAGGGTCTGAGCCCTTCTTGTGGAGTTGCCCCATGATGGCCCTGGGTGTTCATCTCTGTGCGCATGGGAACACGGCCTCAGTTCTCTGCTCAGGTGAGAGAATGGTCAGAGTGCCTGGGGCCTGGGATTCTCGCAGGGAGTAACAGGTCTCATGGCACACAGTAGGGAGAACTGACTTCCAAGTGAAATGTTCTATAGTGATTTATGGTAATTCCTCTTTTAGGTCAGATAAAGGAGTGTTAATGGAAAGATTTTTAAAGGCATTCCTAGACACTGTCATTTATTTACTATCTTTTTGAGGCCAGGTCTGACTATGTAGTTCAGGCTGGCCTTAAACGCATGGGGATTCTTTTGCCTCAGCCTTTTGAATGCTGCGGTTACAGGTGTCAAGCAGCATACCGGGCCTCATAGATCTTAAGAATAATGTGTAACAGTGGCTGTAAAACGCTGTTAAGCGCGTCAGTGAGGACCAGCGAGCAGGGTTAGCAACTCCCGGAATTCACGTGAGCATCCCTCGCTCAGCTGCAGCGCTCTCCTTTTCCGCACAGGAAGCCATTTTATAATCTGCTAACCAGAAATCATTTATTCAGAGCTGATGCTTATGAGAAATGATCCATTAGATTTTAATTTTGTTTCTAATTTCATTGAATCAATTCATATGTGGAATTCACCTATGTTTTGGAATTTACCTATGCTCTTGTTTGCAGCAGAACTTTGTTCTTCTTGGATATTCAAGAGAATGCGCACCTGTGCATGAAATGATTCTGTCAATGGATGGCAAAAAAAATTTTTTGTCATTTTTTTTCATTTATTTTTATTTTATTAAAATACAAATGTCAATCAGACAGTTTCAAGACACCTTAACCATACACATTCAATGAATTAAAACATTGCAAACTGTTTTCATAACGTAAAATGTTTTATTTTATTTTATTTATTTTTATTTTTTATTTTTTGTGGAACTAGGAATCAAACTCAGGCCCCTGTGCTTGCCAAGGAAGCACTTATTCCACTGAGCCATCTCCCCAACTCTGATGGCAGAAATTTGAGTTGATTGTAGATTATAAGTATTACAAGCAATAGTGATATGAATTGCCTGGGCCTTGACTTTTGGTGAATAAATTTATTTGCATTTTTAATCCCTAATCGTTTATTTCCATTCTTCTAATATCGTATTCTTGAAAAAGTCAAATTGTTATTCCTTTTTTCTTTTATTTATTTTCTGAGACATGTTTTTAAATGTGTAATCTAAACTAGCTTTGACCTCACTTAGTAGCAGATGTTGGAATTTAACTTGCAATTATTCTTCTTTATTGTCCTGATGGCTAGGATTGCAAATGTGCACTATCATATGCAACTCTAATTCTTAGTTTAAATTCCAATGCAATTTTTGAACTGTTATCTATATACTGAGTGTCTTTCCATGCATTGAAGAAAACTGCCTAAAATGACAAACATATTCTCAAAAGCTGTCTTACCCAGAAAGGTGTATATTAATCTTTTTCCTTTGCAGTCATTCTGGTGATTTTATTGGGCATTATGTATTGGTTTGAGGAAAAGTTGTATGTCATTTTTTATATCCAATTGACTCAAAATCCTTTCCTATAAAAGGTCTTCTCCGCATACCAAGGCAACCTGAATCATGAACTGAGCTCCACTGTGTCTGAATTTGTTCCTTTAGTCTGCTCTGTGTCACTTTGTCAAATGTTGATCCTTGAACCAATATCATGCCCCTTCCACTGCCATAACATATAGACATATGAGAAACTTCAGTGACATTGAAGTGGCTACTCTGATTGTGTTGCTTTTCTTATTAAGTATGTCGGTCTTTCCTGGTTTTATGCATTTCTGCATAAAATTTAGCATCATCTTGTCATAGTTAACACCAAAAAAGAAAGTAGTATTTTCACTGAGATTAGATGTACCTTACATATGTATTTGGACATTATTTTTTACGTTAAGTTTTTAATTACTTTCTGTACTTTTAGACAATTTTTTCCAACTATGTTTGAGACAAAGTTTCACTATATATAGTTCAAGCTGGCCTTGAACTCAGTATGTGGCCTAGGCTGGCCTCAAACTCACTGTAGCCTTAATGTCATAGCCTCCCGAGTCCTGGGGTTACAACATGGGCCTTCTTGATGCCACTTTTATGTTTTTGGTGCTACTATTATTTGTACAGTAATGTTCTAGGAATAAATGTTCTCTTTGAAATGTTTTCAAATTTATTGTTCATGAATTTTTCCCTAATTAATTTGAGATCTACAAAATGTTGCAATAATTTCAAAATCACATTTGCCAATATTAATGTGTTGCATTTTTTGCTTCTTTCTGCCTTATTTCTTCAAATAATAAAACATTTCTGAATGAATAGTAAAAAGAGATGGCTGATATGACCATTCAACCTTAAAATAGAAAGGTCTGGCATGGGCAGAAACAGAAATTTCTATGCAGAAAATGAAATCTGAAGACAGGAAATCATTGCTCCTATATCACAGATGACATCCCAGATACTGCACTAGTCTGTCATTAGTGTAACTCAGTTTTTTTCTTTATCACCTTCTCTATAGGAAATCAGACCCAGCTTCAGCCCCAAGGCAATGACTCCATCTCTAACCCAGCAGGCTCTGCTGCCTCAAATAACCTGACTATCAACTCCCCAGGTGAGGACATCCCCAGGACAGGGCCTGCTCCTTCCCATGTCCGCACTGCTGACCTGACTCTTTCTCTCCTCAGACAACAGACAGCTGCGCCTCATGGATGGGGGCAGTCGCTGTGCAGGGAGAGTGGAGATCCTGCATCAGGGCTCCTGGGGCACCATCTGCGATGACAGCTGGGACCTGAGTGATGCCCACGTGGTGTGCAGACAGCTGGGCTGTGGAGCTGCCCTTAATGCCACCGTGTCTGCTCACTTTGGGCAGGGATCAGGGGACATCTGGCTGGATGAGCTGAACTGCACAGGAGAGGAGTCCCACGTGTGGACGTGCCCTTCCTGGGGCTGGGGACAGCACGACTGCAGGCACAAGGAGGATGCAGGGGTCATCTGCTCAGGTCTCTCTCTGCTCACAGTCCCGTGCTGGATGGAGAGGGAGGGTGTCCAGGATGGTGTCTGAGCCCTCGGGTTAGTTTGGAACTGTCATGTAGAGAGCTGAAAGGGAGGAGACTCTTCGCCAGGGTCTGATTTTCTCGGCGAGCAAAGATGATGTGCTGTGACTTCCTGCTCCATCAGCTGAGGTTCTGATCCTTCCTTCTAGCGCTCCCAATAGTCTCATTTTCTATGGAGCCCACCTGAACACAGGGCTCACCCTTCAGTTACCTCTGGGTGCAAATCCCAGAGTCCCACACTCTTTCTTCAATATTGCTGCCATAATATAGTAACACCCATCAGTGGCTTCAAACAACAGAACTGATTATCTTATAGTCTTGTAAATATCCAGTTTTACCAGCCTAGATTCATAGCAAGGGGTCAGTAGGACTACATTCCTCTTAGGGCTTACAAAGAGTAGTTTCCTCCCTTTTTCAGATTTTAAAAGTTGCTGCCATTCCTTAGATTCTTGTTTATTCTATCTTCAAAGCAAATACATTGCAAATGGAGAGCCGTATGTCCATGTTCACATCTCCTTTTGACTGGTCTAGGAAAGTGATCTGTTTTCAGAACACAGTTCTATTGAGATGATTAGGTTTTTTTTTTTTTTTTTTTTTGATACAGGGTCTACAGGGTCTTACTACACTGACCAGACTTCCTCTCTGACCCACCAGACTCTGCTGCATCAAATAAGTACCTGTATTCAGCCTCCCGAACTCTAGAATTATAGGTACATACCACCATGCCCAGTCTCTATTACCCTCTCAGCATGTGCTGGTAGTGGAGCTTGCTCGGCATGCCGGGAATCAAGTCCCAGTCTCTGCATCTGACTAAACAGACAGTTTAACCCACTGAGGTATTGACCAGCCCTGAGATTGAGATGATTAGTTAGGGGCCACCTGGCTAATTCTTCAAAATCCAACTTAACTGTGCCATGAAAAGATTATTACTATTATTATAATTATTATTTATTACTATTATTATTATTATCTTGATACAGGGTATAGCTCTACAGGTGGGACTCATAGTCATCCTTTTGTCTCAATATCCTTGTTCTGGAATTGCAGGCATGATTCACCAGTCAGTTTTCATGCCTTTCATGGCGATTGGTACTGTGACCTTGCACTTACCAGACAGTTGCTTAGGCCGCTAAGCTATCTCAACAACCAAAAGATCCCTAATTTAATCCTGTTTTCACAGCTTTTTTGTTGTATAAGGCAACATCAATAGGTTACGTGGATCAGAAAGCACACACATTACAGACTCCAACATTCTGCCTGCTCCCTGGTGACCACCCACATTCTTTTTCACATGGTCTATGAGATGTTCATTAGTTAAATAAGATTCAACTTTGCTCTCTTCAGATCACCTGGGTCCAGGTTCTACTCATTGTCCATCACACATAATGGCAGAAAAAAAAGACAGTTTGAAGTTTTCAAACAAGTAACAAGATAGAAGTTTCAGTCTTTCCACATGGTGAGAGCTTTTAAAGCAGAATAGCAATGAATATTCACCACTTAGGTTTAAAGAAAAAGTAGAGCACTCAGTATTAACTCCTTACTGTATCCTTTCCCCTTTTTGTTTCAGAGTTCCTGGACCTCAGGGTGGTCAGTGAGGACCAGGAGTGCGCTGGATGGCTGGAGGTTTTCTACAATGGGACCTGGGGCAGTGTCTGCCGCAGCCCCATGGAAGACACGACCTTGTCAGTGATCTGCAGACAGCTTGGCTGCGGGGACAGTGGGAACCTTGACAGTTCTGTTTCTGCCAGGGAAGGTTCTAGACCCCGTTGGGTAGATGGAATCCAGTGTCAGAAAACTGCTGTTTCTCTCTGGCAGTGTCCTTCCGATCCATGGAACTCCAGATCTTGTCTTCGAAAGGATGAAGCTCATATCACATGTGCAGGTAACCTATTATTGCTGTGTGTCTATCTCTATCCTTGAGTCAGCCAGGAGGGTGGAAGGTCAAACTTCAGTTATATAAATCACTTCAAATCTGCTACCATTTTGTTAAGTTTTTTACAAGTGATATTTCATCCTGAAAAGAAACTTCTGTGGGGCATTATGATGCTCATTTAATTCAAATGTGTAAGTTGAGGCAAGAAAAATTAAATACAGGTGCAAAACCTTATAGTAAAGGATGATCAGATTGAAAAATCTAAGTCTATTTGGTCCCCGTTTTATTTTATTTTATTTTTGAAAAATACAAAATAGGGAAAAAAGCATTAGAAGTCACATTAGTTCTTTAGGTTGTCAGGTATGAATGTGCAAAATTGGTCAAAAAACTGGGATTAGGAAGATGACGAAAGAAGAGAAAAAAATATTTATGTTTATATGCAGGATATTTGGTAACTGTACTGCTGGCTTTTTTCTGAAAGGAGCAGTGTTTGCTTAAAATTTTATTCTTCTTTATTTTGATCTGTCTGTACATAAATGAATAAAGGAAGTTACATTTAGGTTAAACCAGGAAGGACAGTTAGCCTTCCTTCAAAGAAAATTGTAGAGATCACTTGGTCAGTGTAAACACTAACGGGGAAATTGTGTCTCTAACATACTAAACAACACTTTGAAGGCCAGAGTACAAGTAGCATGTGAGAATGACACAAGATTATCTAAAATGGCGGTAACAGAGAGTGGCATTTTTTAAAGCCTCAATATCAGTAACAATCCTGCTGCAGACACATTTATTTGTTTTTTGGTGTTTTCTATTTCATCACAAGGAACGTTGGGAAAGTTGGGGAACTGGTTTCTCCACACTTACACATTGAGTTTCTCTCAATGTAGCTTCATTGGCCAAGTCTTTCTCATTTTAATACTGTATCTTTCCCCACATCATGCAATGTATTCCATGGTACCTTGCCTGAATTTCAAGTGTGCCATCTTCCAATTTCTTTACAACTGAAATATTCCCATCGTTCCATATTCTGATCAGTCTGTTGTCTGAAAACACTACACCTCCGACAACTAAATAGTATAGTGACAACATCCCAGCCTGTCAGTGCACTAAATTTCTTATTTCTTAAGTATCTGCTTTCTATTCCATCTCAGTTTATAGCTACATCATTCACCAACCGTGGGTGGGGTACCTGTAAGATCTTATTCTGTTTTTCTTTATTCCTTATTCTCCATAAGACATAATTCCTTCATCTTTACCTTAACTTTGTTCTGACCAATTTTCTCTAGATCACATTTTTTCATGTTTGTACATATTTCTCTAAGTTGCATTGGAGATCATTCAACATGAGAATCCTTTTCCTAGTGGAGAAGTACACACAACTTCTAATCCTTGTCTTGTAATTTCTAGTGAAATATAAAGAATTTACCTAGCACTTACATGCCTATATTAGACTTGCAGAAAGGACTAGTGAATAATACCCCAACTATTGTGCAAATATCTTTGAATGATATATAAGCAGCTTTTTTCCCCAGAGATAGGGATTGAACTCAGGCCCTTGGACTTTCCAGGGAAGCATTTATCTCATTGAGCCATCTCCCTGGCCTTGATACATAAGCAGCTCACAGTAGTTTTTAATTCATGGGTGTAGTCTCTGATGTCCATTTCACACTATATCCTATTTCTTTTATGCTTCTCTGATGTGTGCACTTAGCAAAGCCTGTTTTTTTTTCTTTATGTTTCCTGCTTTGTGCCTATGGCCTTCTATCAGCAGTCAGATAGTGGAAGTTTTCCTTTCTTTGTACCTCTTTAATGTCACTCTACTTCATTGAATACTCTTCTCATTTTGTCTTATGGAATTTTTACTGTATTTTTTTCCAAGTTTGGATTTAGTCTGCTTTTCTGTGCTACAATCTTTTCTTATGAGATTGTGTTGAGGTCCATGGGCTTAGAGGTTTTCATCAGTTAACCTCCCAGCTACAAGCCTCTAAAGCCTAGCTCTGTCCTGAATTCCACACTTATACATTTTACTGCTAATTCATATTGTCACTTAAACATCTAACGGGCCTGTACAATTTGTTCTGCCATGTACAATGCTTACACACACGCACACACACACAATCTCTGTCTCTAAGTTTTCCTTTTTGCTACAGTCCCATTTCAGCTAATGTCATATGTATTCTCTAGTATTTAGGCTCACTTCACCTCCACTCTCCATTTCACTCTCCCTCTGATTGCACAGTAAGTTGTATTTCCTTTCTCAACAAATATCTCCTTTTACCTCCCTGCCATCTGTGTTCAGAAAACATCACTTGTTGTTAGTGTCTAACACCACTCTTTAACAGAATTCACTGGCTACCTCTTTTGTGCTCTTTTTCTTTTATAATATCTTTATTCAATGCTAGATATGTATTCACGTCCATCACAAGTTGGTGTAATTATGTGTGAATGTTGACCTGCATTTAGAAGTGACATCGACACATATCTTTGTGTATCTCTGGAGAAAAAATAGCTGGAAAATATGTCACAGCATTGTTTAATTAGCTTATTTAGCAAAAATGCAAGGAAATATGTAGCCAATTTGTTAGATTCCTCGGGTTTTTATAAGAATGAAGGAGGGGACTCCGTGAATTGCTCTAGGGGATGGGACTTCCACTGATGTGTAGAAATCAGTAGGTTTAGGTTTAGCCTAATAACATAAACTGGGCTCAGCCATGTGAGCTCTGTAGGACTGATTGGTGCTGTCTGAAAAAGAGCACTGGAGGCACAGAGGATGCTTTAAATGAGCGGTGGCAGCCCCACTTCCTTTACAGCCTGCTTCTTCTTGCCCTGCCTTGGCAACACCTGCACTTGCTATATTTCACTAGCTGGATAACGAAGAGTTTGTGTTCTTCCAGTAATTGTGTTGCTTCAAACCTAGGAAGTAAGCATTACCTTTTTTATTTCATTAGAAAGATTCTTTATTTTTGTACTAAGTAAAGCATATAAAACTAAAAAAAAAAGACAAGTCAGTCATAGCACATTGCTTCTGTCCAGTCACATTCCTATGGCATGAATAGGATCATAAAATGATAATGATCATTTACTAGATCCTCCATTTTTGTACAAAAATGTCCCAACTTATACAGTGCTACCATGGTTCATGGATTTTCTTTGTTCTATAAGTTTGTAAAAGATGACAAGATTGTATATGTGTGTGTGTGTGTGTGTGTGTGTGTGTGTGTGTATGGGAAAGATGGCTGAGGGGTGAGTGAGATCTTTCTGCCACTTTCTCATGACCCTTCTCACCACATCTTCAGAAACCCCACAACCTTCCCATCCAGCTCAAGCTCAGGGTGGGCTAGTGTGTGGGAGAGCTTGTGTGCTCCCCTGAGCTTCCTAGACCCATCCCAACCCAGCTCAGGACTGCCATACAGGCTTGGTGTGAAATTCTGCAGCTAAAGTCCCTGCAGAGCAAATAGGGGCCAGAAACAGCCAACTAATCTAAGAACAGAACAGAGGGGCATAACAGGTTCACTTCCATGGATCGCACAGGGCCAGACCCAAGCCAGGTACAACTGGATCAACTCAATTTTAGTAGATCTACACCTGAACTTCAGTAGGTGCTAAAGTTTTAATGACACCAAAGCTCTATACCAAAGATCAGAGGTCAGTGCTATACAAAAATGTAAAAAAGGAGCAAAATGCAATCTCTGGCCTCTAGCCCACCCAGAACAAGTGCAAAGGACGCTAGCACAGAAGAAATTGGAATCACACAGCTGAAATATCTGAAACAATAGCCTATGAAGTAAAGAAACAACTACAGAAAGGTATAGAGGAACTCCGATCAGAAATAACCTCTGAAAGAAAACAAGAAATCTCTGAGTTAATAGCATCTGAATTAAAGAATCAAATGCAGAAACACATAGAGGAAATAAGATTAGAAATAGTCTTTATAGTAAAAGAATTAATAACTTATTCTCAAGAAGACACAGACAAAAAATAGAGGACATTAGAAAAATGACGGATTCCTTGAATGAGCAATACAGGAAAGAAACAGATCGCATGAAGCACAGCCAAAGAGATATAGAGGAGCTTAAAATCTCAATCAGAAGTCTACAAAATCATTTGAGTGAAAGTGAAGATAGTTTCAGATCTTGAAGATGTTGTCCCAGCTAGTGAAAAGGTAAGCTAGTGGAAAGACCTCTTAAAAACAACTAGGATTAAGGAAAACATAATTCATCACCTGCAAGATGATGCAAAGATGAACAACGTGAGACTAATAGGCATCAGTGTGAAAAGGAGTCAATACAAATGATATAAAAAGAATATGGGTAGAGTTAATAGCAGAAAACTTCCCAAATATGAGGAAACAATCAGATAACCAAATAATACAGAGCTCCAAGTAACATCAACCCATTAAAAACACAATGAGCCATGTAATCAATTAATATGGCAGCTTCAATAGTAAATACATTTCACATGTGATTATTACTTAGTGCTTATTGCACAAGATGCAGACATGATATCCTGTCCACAAACACTATTAGAACAAATCTTTTTGCTCACTGAATGAAGAGAATGTAGGTGTATATCTATCCTATTTGAATATACAGATAAAGTGGTGATTCATTTGTATCCACTTTCATTTATTTGTATTCCATTTCTTTGTTCAGTTTTTTCAGAGAAGGGTATTCCCATGTCATTTAAATATTGTAGGTGTGTGAATTCAGCAAAGTAATTCAATATAGTCCAGTGTCCATAAAACTAGTGGATCATCCATAGGACAGGCAATGTCAGTTGTTGACTTGAGCCTTTTACAGCACAGCGTATTAATATGGTTTTAGTTTTTATATCTAATTTTTACACTTTTCTGCTGGATGGTTAAGAACAAGATAAAGCAACTGTAAGTTTTGTGTCTGATAAACTCAGTCAAATCCCCTCAGGATTTATCCTGAAATCCTGTACCATACTTTGTAGATCCTTTGTTAGTGTCAGCCATGTGGATGAGTCACAGCCATTGCTTGACACCCATTTTGCTGTCTGTGAAAGCCTGAATGTTTTCGCTGCATGTGATTCTCCTTAGGCACACTCTACATCATTGAAAACTTTCCTCTATGCCCTGATAATCCCTTTGATGAGAAAATTTGGGATAAAACTGAATTACGTATTGTTGCAGAATAGGTTCTCTTCTGTCCTGAGTCTTCACTTTAAAAAACTTGAGCTAAAATGTTGGCTGTCCTCACAGCCCTTCTTTTTCTCTAAGTTTTGGTCTACAAACTTACATTGTTAACCCTCCAGAAGAGAAGCTTATTATTGCCCTACAACATATGCAGTGTGGTTTAATCTAACCATCTGTCTGAATGTCAAACATCGTAGGCATTACATCGAACAGCTATTTATCTTTTGACTGAACAGGGGATTGAACTCAGGTCCTTGCACTTGCCATGGAATCACTTATTCCACTAGACCATTTTCCCAGCCCTTAAACAGCGATTTTCCATTAAGTATTGGTATGTTAAAATTTAAGTCGCTATAGACTATGAAGAAAACAAGTTAAAAAATAAAATATAGTAAAATGAATAAACAATTACATATTTTTACACAGTTTTAGAAATATAAGCACATAAAGCATTGTAGCAGGACAGTCTACCATATTCTTTGCCTCTTTTTTCATTTATTATACTTTCAGTATGGCAATAATTTGTATATCATGACAAGAAGTACCTACATAGAATATCAGAATGACAAGCATTCCAAGCATGACCATACTATTACACATTGCTATCTTCAGTGCAGTTGCTTAGTTCACAGGTGTCAGCATATATAGTTAGTCAGGGTGAGAATCCTACCAATTAACTGCTATCTTCAAAAACCTACTGATATTTCTCAGGATCACTGCCTTACCTATCTTGTGCGTGTAAATATATGGCTTTTGCCCCTGTTATGTTTCCTTGCTTCTCTCCTTGCCTTCTTTTCATTGTATAAGCCTCAAGTTTTCACTTTCCTTTTAATTGTGTTATATGTATTTGTATTTCTTCTTTTGAGTTCTTATACTAGGGAGACTACATGATATTTACACATGTGGGTCTGGTTTATGTCACTTATGAGTATAAGTTCAAGTGGTATCCACTCAACTCTAAATGCTTCAAGTTTATCATTCTTTATACCTGAGTAATACTCCACTGTATAAAAATACCACATCTTTTTCTCCATTCCTCAGGTGACTGGCGTCTTTGTTGTTTCCAACATTTGCCTATCATAAATTGTGTTGCTATGAACATAGGTAAACATATATCACTATGATATGATGTTTTCAGTTCCTACAGGAGAATTCCCAGTTGGGGAATAGCTGGATTAAGTTCGATTTCTAGTCCTAGATTTTTAAGGAATCTCTACTGTGATTTTTATAATGGTTGCACCAGTCTACATTACCACCAGCAGTGGAGATGGGTTCCTTTTTCTCCCACAGCCTCTCCAACATTTGTTGTGCATTGATTAATTTATGATAGACATTTTTTCTTAGATTAGATGGTAGCTTAGTGTTGTTTTTATTTGCATTTCACGGATGGAGCATTTTTTCATATATTTATTCACTTTTTTAATTTGTCCTCTGAGAAGTGTGTATTCATCTCAGATGCCCATTTCTGGATTGGGTCTTTCAATTTTGGGGCTCTAATGTTTTTTTTTTCCTCTAATGTTTTTCAATTCTTTATGAATTACAGAGAGTAGACCTTTGTTTCAGTGCTTGTTAGGTAAGACTTTTCCCAATTTGTGGGGAGACTTTTCACTTTGTTTGTAATTTATTTTGACGTGAAAAATGTCTCAAGTAGTGGAACTCCCAGATGTTAATTTTGTTGACTATTACCTGTGTGATTTGTTTTCTGTTTATGAACCCCTTCTCATCTCTCCTTCTTCAAGAGTTCTTCCTACTTCCTCTGCCAGTAGATTTAGTTTTAATATTTTAATGATTACAATTTTAATCCATTTTGAATTTAGATTAGTGCATGGTGATAGACCTCAGTCAAGTTTTAGTTTTTGGCATATAGAGAGCCATTCTTTCTAGCATCATTTGTTAAAGATGCTATGTTTCTTCAAGTGAGCATGTTTGGCCCCTTTGTGAAATTAGATAAGGTGGCTTAGTGTGTTTGTGGAGGTTTCTGCATCTTGTAATCAATTCCATTGATTCTCAGGTCTATTTCTTTGCCAGTACTATGCTGATTTTATCACAGTAACTTTATAGTATAATTTCAAGTCAGGAATTGTAATAGGTCCTGCCCTATTTTTTTGGGCCATGATTGCTTTTGCTTCTCATTCCAAGCAAATTTTAGGAACAATTCCTCTAACTGTGTGAGGCATGTTTGTGGGAGTTTTATAGGGATTGCATTAAGTCTTGTACAAGAACTTTTGGAGTGTGGCCACCTTCCCAATGTTGGTTCTTCCTATCCAGGGACAGGGAATATCTTCCCATTTTCTGAAATGCTCTATAATAACTTTTCTCAGAGTAGTGTAATTTTCCTTGAAAGGATCTTTCACTTCTTTAGTTAGATTAATTCCAAGATATTTTATTTTCCACAGTGCTATTGTAAAATATATTGTTTCTCTAGTTTCCCTCTCAGTGTGTTTGTTATTTGTGTAGAGGAATGCTATTGACTTTGGGTATTGACTTTGTATACTTCTAAGCTACTGAATTTGTGTATCAATTGTAGTAGCTTTTTGGGTCTTCCAAGTAAAGTATCATGTCATCTGGAAATGATGAAATTTTAGCTTCTTTCTTACCCATACTTATTCATTTTATTTTTCTCTCTTGTCTAATGGCTGTAGTTAATGATTGCAGAAATATATTGAATAGGAAGCGTGGTAGAGGACATCCTTGTCTTTTGCCATATCTGAGAGTAAAATATTTCAGTTTTCCCCATTTAGAATTTATTATCTATGGGGTTGTCATAAATGGTTCTCTCAGATTGAAATAGAACCCATCTATAGGTATTTTCTGCAGGTCTTTGAATATGAATAAGTATTGGGTTTTATGAAAAGCCTTTTCTGCATCAATTGTGTATCAATATTGGGAGTTTGGCCATTTTCACAATTTTGCTTCTTCCTGTCCAATAGCAAGGAAATTCTTTGCAATTTCTGAAATCTTCTACGGTCACTTTTCAGACTATTGTAATTTTCATTGAGTAGATCTTTTATTTCTTTGGCTAGATGAGTTCCTAAGTGTTTCACTTTTTGTTCTTCTATTGCAAATCGTATTGTTTCTCTACTTTCTCAGTACGTTTTCTATTTGTGTAGAGGAATGCTATTTACTATTGGATATTGACTTTATATCTTTCTTTGGGAGGAAATTTGTATATTAATTCTTGGAGCTTCTCAGTGGAAGCTTTTATATCTTCCAAGTAAAGTATCATGTCATCTGCAAATAATGATATTTTTACTTCTTCTTTACCTATTCTTATTCCTTTTATATGTCTCTATTTTCTAATGCCTCTAGGCAATGATTTCAGAACTATATTAAATAGGAATGGTGATAGAGAATATCCATGTCTTGTACCTGATCTGAGAGTGAAAGCTTTCAGGTTTTCCACATTCAGTATTATATTTTCATTTGGGTTGTTATGGATGGCTTTTCAGATTGAGGTAGAAACCATCTATTCCTATTTCTCTAAGGCTTTTATCATGAATGAGTGTTGGACTTTGTCAAAGGACTTTCTTTAATCAATTAAGATGATCATATGGTTTTTGATATTGGCCCTATTGGTATAATGTATTGCATTTTAAAACTTGTCTATGTGGAACCATCTTTGCATCCTTGGGATAAATCCTACCTGGTCATGGTGTATAACCTTCTTGATGATTTGCTATATTCCTTTTGTTTATTTTCCATAATTTTATTGAAAGACAAAGAGCAATGAGAGAGTTTCAAATCAAATTATTAGAATAGATTCAATAATCAATACATTGCATATTTGTTGTGCAAGGTGCATGCATGATATTCTATTTACAAACACTATTAAAGTAGTTGCCTTTATTCAATGAATTAAGAGAATGTATCTGTATACCTATCATTTTTTAAAAAGCTGAATTATAGTACAGTTTCAGTAATTAATACTTTTTACCTTGTTATCTTCCTAGTGGATACCCATAGTACAAGAAACACACAGGATATGCTGTCCAAACACTATTAGTGCAATTCTTTCTTCTCATAGAATTATGTGAAAGTACTGAAAATTTATTCTAACTGTACTGTATATACAAATACAGAATGGTTCTTCCTAGGTATCCCCTTTTTATTTGTTTAGTCCTGCAGAGATGGGTATTCTATTGGCATTAAATTGTTATAGGTGCTTGAATTCAGAGAACCAATCCAAAACAGTCTAACAGTCCACAATAGTGGTGGGTTATCCAAAAAAATTGTTGACTAGAGCCATTTACATCTCAGCATATTATTATGGCTATATTTCATACTCCTCATTTTTATACTTTTTAGCTGTCATGGCCATTGCTTGACCAGTTTGCTCTCTGTGAAAGCCTGAAAGAATGTCTTCTCTCCATGTGACTCTCATTGGGCATACTATAGATCATTAATCACTTTGCTCTGTGGCTCCATAATCCCCTTGATCAGAAAATTTGGGGTACAACTGAGTTCCATGATGTTACAGTACAGGTTCTCCTATGTCCTGAGTCTTCATTGACTTTGAAAGGCTAGAACCATAATGTTGCCTGACCTTGCAGCCCTTCCATTTCTCCAATTTTTTTATCTGCAAACTTAGGTTGTTAACCGTCCAGAAGAGAAGCTGATTATTACCCTGGGATACATGAAGTTCAGTTTACCCTATCAGTGTAAATTCTTTTAAGTTGTTGTTGTACATTTGTGTTTGTATTTCTTCTTTTGATTTCTTGTACTAGGGAGACTATACAATATTTGCACATGTGTGTATGGTTTATTTCACTTATGAGTATATCTTCAAGTGGCATTATATTTATCATTTCTTTTTACTTCAGATATTATTTGTGATCTGATTTCCTGCCATTGTTTCTTTGCCTCACACACTATTATTTCAGAAATTTCAGGTGTATGATTTCCAATTTCATCTATGCTAATTGTTTTTGCATTTGTTCTCCATGGCCTCAGAGCCTGACATTCCATTTTGCTCCTTTTCTTTGTCATTTTGTATAGCACTGTCCTCTGACCTTTGGTGTAGAGCTTTGATATAGTTATAACCTTAGCGCATACTGATATTCTTACTTAAGAGAGATTATGTTTTTAAGGCAGCTATAGTTTTGTGTCTACAGAACTACAGTTGGGAACACTAATAATGGGTTGTGAGATTTAACAGTTGACAAATTTTGTAAATAATAGGTTTGCATTTTAGAGCATAAGAGCAAACATTATGTCCATGTAGTTAAGTAGCTATTTAATTATGGATTTGTATTTAAATAGCTCCCATAATTTTGGTCTTATCACCTTGTTTGATGTACATGGGGATTTCCACACAGACTAGTTCACCCTGGTTACCTGTTACCCCTCTCTCAATCAAGAGAGAAATAGAGAGGATGTTCTTGTAGATCAGGGTCTACCAGTGTCTCAGTTTATAGGTCTCAATCCACCAAGCTGGAACCGATCCAGGTGGGCGTTGCTTGGTTCTGGGTGCTGTATTCAGCTTCTTCCTGCTGCAGCCTGTGGAAGTGAACCCATTGTACCCCTCTGGCAAGATGTTCAGCTTCTGGAAAAGCTGGGCGGCTCTGGATCCTAGCCTCTGTATAGTTCTGCCAGAAGGTACCACACTTCGCCTGTCTGATGGAGAAGATTCTTGCAAGTGCATTGATAGTCCCCCATACATGCCAGGCTGGGAGACTTGCTGGAAAAGGATCTGGGGGTTAGGTAGCGGGCACACCCTACCCCATGACTGGCCAGCCATGGGCTCAGGCTGGAAAGGGATTGGGGAATACAGGATAGTTCCCTCACATGCCAGTCCTAGGCTTTGGATGGAAAGTGATCTGGAGAGCAGTGAGCAGGTGGAATGTCTCACACACATGTGCTAGGCCTGTGCTTTGTCTGAAAAGGGATACAGGGTGCAGACAAGCAGTCTTCTCTCTATTGTTTTGTACTCATATATACTTCTATGCATTTCCATTTTCTGTCTTGTTTTGTTCTATTTTGTATTTGTTTCATCTCACATGTTGTTTCTATTTGATGAATATATCTTTCAATTTGGAGCAAATGTTTCTCTTCTATAGCTTAGCTATTGTGTACTTACCTATCATTCTGATTCCTACTCCTACTGCTGTTAAACAATGGAAATCACTCTACTATTCTTGGCTCATAATTTTACATTAAAAATTAAATGGAATAATGATTCCGAGTTACTTTTCTCTTATGCAATAATGCTTAAATTACAAGTTTTCAACATGAATTTACATTTCTCTTATCCCACTTATTAGCAAGAATTTAACAGAATTATTTTCAGAATATTTTATGCAATGAAAAATTATCAAACTATTCCTCACAGCATTAAAAAAAGGCTGAAAAACTTGGTGACTTATGTTGAGTCACCCAATATACAGAAAGGGTTCTTTAACATGAGAAATAGCATGTCCTATTACAGTATGTGATACATTTCAAGGAATTTTAACAACAAATTAAAAAATTAGAAATTTATTTGGTATAGAGTCTCACTGTGCACCTCAGACTCATAGTGATCCTCCTGTTTCAATCTTCCCAGTGCTGGGATTAACGAAGTACGCCACCATGCCAGGTCTCAGTGGCCAGCTCAGTGTACCTGTGGGCAGGTCCAGTGAGGCATGTAGAGCTGGGTATTGAACCTGGGCTCTGTACTTCCTTGAGTAGGTGTTTAGACTTCTGAGCTGTCTTGCCCCCCTTAACCACAAATTTAAATGCAAAGCAAGTCAGTGAGAAATCTGCATGTGTTTTGACTGTTGAACAAAACAAAGGTATTTGTCAACTCTGTGGGAATTGTTTTATTACACTACTGCATATTCCATGTTTTTTAACAACAAAAAATTAAGATTTTTATGAACATGCACCAACTCCTAAGAATAATATAATCAAGGGCTGCTCAAATAGTTCAGCAGATTAAAGCACCTGTAAACAGGCACAGGGGCCAAGGATTTGATCCCTAGGCCTTCTGTGCTCGTTCTGCTCCTGGGGTACACTGAGATGGCAAATGAGATTGGGCATGGTGGCATGTTCCTGTAATCCCGACTGTTGGGAGGCTGTACACAGGCTGATCACTATGAGTCTGATCTAGTAATGAGACCCTGAACACCATGCAGACCCTTCCCTAAAACATATATAAAAAGTAACCATTATCTACTGCAAACATGTAGTAACAGCAAAAATGTCACCACATGAATTGAAACATGGGTCTATGATTTTATTCCTGAGACTAAAGCTCAGAATTCTCAGTGGAAGTCACCCAGGGTCCCTCATGCAAATTAATAGCATATAAACCAAGACCCAAGATCAAGGTGATGCTGCTCATGTTGTATCAATTGTCCATTTCATATAGCCTGAGCTTGGGAGCCTTGGGACCAGCACAGTTGCCCTTAACCCAGGCCACCTTACACTGTTCCTACAGGGCAAAGACGTAAGAGCTGTCCGGACTCTGGCCCTTGCACAGGTACCTCACCCCCTGTTTTTCCTTCATAATTCCCCGGGAAGGCTGCTTATTCCCTCCAGCAGGGCATTAAAAGGATGTGTTGCTATCTTTGCAGACAGAGACAAGCTGCGGCTTATGGGAGGTGACAGCGAATGCTCAGGGAGAGTAGAGGTGTGGCACAAAGGCTCCTGGGGCTCAGTGTGCGACGACTCCTGGGGCCTGGCAGAGGCCGAGGTGGTGTGCCAGCAGCTGGGCTGTGGTTCTGCGCTGGATGCCCTGGGAGAAGCTGCATTCGGCCCTGGAAATGGAAGCATCTGGCTGGATGAGGTTCAATGCAGGGGCCGGGAGTCCTCCCTGTGGGCCTGTGCCAGGGCGCCCTGGGGACAGAGTGACTGCAAGCACGAGGAGGATGCAGGCGTGAGGTGTTCAGGTGAGTATCAGGGCCAGAGGCAGGGCTTGGAGCTGTAGGAATGTGTGTGTGTGTGTGTGTGTGTGTGTGTGTTTGTGTGTGTGTGTGTCCAAGAGGCCTTCCTATACTGCCCTCTGCTCAGTGCTTTGGCTCTAGAGAGGCTGAACTGTGAATTCCTCACTTGTGGGAGAGACACATGTGCAGTGATATTAGCTGTGAACTTGTTATTATCCAGTCAGTGAAGGGCACTGACCCAATTTCTTTCTCCTCTCATCAGGTGAAAAAAAGACAGCTTTCTCCACCCCTATACGTAAGTGGTTCCTTTTCTCTGTGCAATGTAATAGAGGAGATGTTCAGATTTTCTGCAACCTGCACTATGGAATCTAGCATAACTTACAGAATTCCTGCAGACTTGGTGATCAAGTGCTAGAAACAGCAACCAGATTTGTTAAGTTGTAGCAGCAAATGGTATCCATAGCTCAACAGCATTGCCTTTGGGAAATCCTTTATAGTCAGACTGAAATAATGGTTGCCACAGATTAGAGTGGGTCTAGGGTCAACATATTTTGCATCAGGTAGATCCACTGTAGTGGTGGCTAGGGGAGAACCGAGATAAATTTTCCTCTGAATTTATGACCATTTATAAAGTCATTTTTCCTTTTCAGGCATCAGTACAGTCTCAGCTTCTGTCCTTGGCAACTTCTCCTTGTATGAGATTCTCTGCATCATCCTGGGAACGCTGCTTGCGCTGATGCTCATTATCTTGGGAACTCAGCTGGGCAGATGGAGAGCAGGACATCAAGGTGGAATTTAAGGGTGAAGTTCATCTTGAAATTATGTAGGGAAAGACTGAACTAGTTATGACTTTTTTAAAAAGTAGATTGACTAGTTGTTTTCTAGAAAACTGCCTTCTGAATTATAGACTTCAAGATTGAAAAACTTTAATACTTGGACTTGGATTTAATGTATATATATTCTATCAAATATGACATTGTCACTGAAAAATGTCAGCACAACATAGAACACAGTTAGGGTCATAAGACCTACTCATGTCCCTTTGGAGCACAGAGTTAAAGAATGGATGATGGCTTCCAGAGCAGGATTACTGGGAAAAACAATGAACATCTGGTTGTAAGACATATGTGTATAAAATCATGGTGCTTTTTCCAGCCTTAACCACTGAAGATACTGTTAATGAAGCCTTGTACCAAGAGATAGAGTACCTTGTGACAGCAGAGAAGATGAATCTGTTGGACAAAGCTGGTATGTTACACACCCTCCTGTTCATGAATTTGTCATTAGTGTGTATATCTTCAATGAGCACAGACCCACTGTTAACTCAGGCTTACAGGGTATATTAATTATCTTTTCATTACTACCATTGAATGCATGAGGTAATTCAAATTATAAGGACAAATTTTAATTTTGCCTCATAGCTTCAGAAATTTCAGTGCCTGGCTACATGGCCTCTTTGCTGTGGGGCATATAGTGGAATGAATTTCTGACCTTATGAGTTCCAGGAAATAAAGAGGTCAAGGAGAGGTCAAAGATTTACCTCCTTGGGACCGTGTGTCCCCAGTGACTTAAGAACTCCCACCAACCTCTTTTGAAGTTCTTGTCACATTTGTACAGCATATTACTGAGGGCACAGCTGTATACACACACAAGCCATTGGATAATAGTTGAAAACTAAACCATAGCACACAGTCAGTCTCTTACTAAGACACAAACTTCAAGTTCATTATCTATCAGATTATGATAGATAATCTCAAGATTTTCTCTGGACCATCCTCCCATAATCCTCCTAAGTGTCTGTCTCACTTGTTTTCCTTTTTATAAAATCTTTTATTTATTTGTTTGTGCAGGGTCTTGCTCTGCAGTTTGAACTAGTAGTGATCCTCCTGCCTAGCCTCCACTTCTGGGATTACAGGCATGCACCACTGTGCCCAGGTTTAGTGGCCAGCACTGAGTGCCCAGGCTTCCCAGTTATGCAGTCCTTGGGTATTTCTGCTTTCTAAGCAGGTTCTTGGACCACTGAGCTCTTTTCCCAGACATGATTTACTTTTCTTGTGCCAGGAGCTCTGCCTAATGACTCACAAGCAAAGCTGCTCTATTACTCAGCAGAAAATGAGCGGGATGGAGATCATGAATCTGGCCCAGGTAGCACCGCCATGTCCTCTCTTGGGTGATGGGTTGAGCATGAGGCATTTCTCAGGAGAATGTTCTGCTGTGGTTCTGATGGAAAACATCGCTTTTGTCTGATCCACAATTTTTTTCCCATTTGCTCACTTTAAAAATTTCAGGAAAGAAACAGTACAGTTACTTCTCATATCGCAAGCTACTTCTAGTGGGCCACAGGCATACCTAAGATGTATTATATTGAAAAAAATATATGTTTTAAAAATAAAATTTGAGAAAAAACCTCTCAAAGACTTTGCCATGAATGACATTAAGAATAGTTTTTCACCCTAAACTAGTGATATATGAATCATTGTGTGGCTTATGTGAGCATTGAGAGTGAAATATGCATTAGTCCTCCAAATACATGAAATGCAAGGTCCCCATCCTTATTACTTAAGCGGAGATTTTCTCTACAAAGGACCTCAGACAAAGAATAACCACTTTCAGTATTATCCAAGTCGTAAAGATGTACCATTCAAGCCAGCTATCCCCCTACTGGGAATTTTCCCAAAGGAACTGAAAACATTGTATCATAGTGATATATGTGTACCTAAGTTTATAGCAGTACAATGTGTGATAGCAAAATCTTGGAAACAACGAAGATGTCCATCACATGAGGAATGGTTGAAAAAGATGTGGTATTTCTATATAATGGAGTATTGCTCAGCTGTTAAGAATGATAAGTTTGAAGCATTTATACTGAAGTAGATGCCACTTGAATATATACTCATAAGTGAAATAAACCAGACACACATGTATAAATAAAAAAAGGAGGGGACATAACTAGGAGGAGGACATAACTAGGTGTACAGTATTTGAGGGTGTAATCATTCATACTTCCAAGGATTTGGTTGGTGAATATGCATGTCTGAGTGATAGAAGCCCAAGTTTTCATCTCTTCACTGCTCTGTGTCTCTCACTGCCTCAGAGAGCGGAATCGTTCTGGTCTACATTCATTCTGCCTCAGCCAATGATTTGTACTGATCTTGCCCAGTCATGTGCCATATGCTTGGAATTAACACATAAAACTCATGGAGTAATGAATTTTTGTTGTTTTTCAGTATGAGAGGATGTTTCAATAATTATTATTGATTTTAAAACACTGTAATACTTAGAAGATTTCCGAATTTCTAAGAATATTAAGATCAAATGTGTAATTTGGGGACAACCCTGTAATGTTGCCTGATTTATAATTTCTGTATTAGAAAAGCCTTAAGACCTCATCCAACACACAGATTTCTTTTTCATCTCATATTTGTTTTCAGAACCTCCAGGGCAGCATGTTGATTCCACAGGCAGTGGTTATGATGATGTTGAAGAGATACTTGTTCCTGACATTCCTTCTTCCCCTGGGAGGAGTGAGAGGAAATTTGCTTCAGAAGGAAGAGATGGTGCCAGGTATTTTCAGACAGACGGGTGGACAGTTCTTTTTCTAGTCCAGTTACATTCATGCAAAAGTTGATTTTGAATCCATTGATCATAACTATTCCTTCGCTAGAGTGCTGGGGAGATGGTTCAGTAGAATAAGCGCTTCCCTGGAAAGCACGAGGGGCTGAGTTCAATCCCTTGTTCCAAAAAAAAAAAAAAAAAAAAAATTGAGATACTCTTGTGTACCTAGATGATGTCCACTCCTTTCTATCCCTGGTTGTAGCTACTTTATTATTTCTTAAAGAAGAAAGATTGTATTCTCTGTGTTATTCAACCACACATTAGATATAGACATATTTTATTGTAATTGGAAGCTGAAATTCTGAAATGACACCTAGGATTTGGTGGCATATTTATTTTATGTCAATATAAATATCATTTCCCAAATATGAGGCCCCAAAGGCTCAGGAAGGCACGTTTTATGGGGTTGAGAGCAGGAAGTAGAGTACTTGGCTGTCTTTGATTGTTCTTACAAAATGCATCATTGTGACCAGCCATGCACTGGAATGACCAGCCTTTTTTTTTTTTTAAAGTAGTACAGGGTATATAGGGTCTCACTACACAGATCAGACTCATGGCTATCCTCATGTTTTTAGCTTTCCAGGCGCTGGGATTACAGGCATGGGCCTGTAATCATGCCCAGTGTCTATCGCTGTCATCGCGTGCCCCGGAGATGGTGCCTGCATGGCACACTGAGTGTCAAACTCCAGACCCCTGTGTCTCCCTAAGCAAGCATTTTAATCCATTGAGCTATCTAGCTGGCATGTGACCAGCCTCTTTTAAGAGACAGGACCAACCAAAACCGTAACACTACTGTCAGCTGGGAAACTGAAACATTGTGTATGTAGTGAGTAGGAACTTTCTGCTACAGTACGAGTTGCAGTGATTTGGTCTCATTTCATTCCCCAAAAGTACTCTCTCTTTCTCTCTCTCTCTCTCTCTCTCTCTCTCTCTCTATATATATATATATATATATATATATATATATATATATATATATATATATATATATATGCATTTTTAATGTTTTTAGTAGTAAAGTAAATCACATCTGTGAGCTATAAGTATTGTGTGCAAGAAGGATATAAGCACATGTTTGATATTGAAATTGGGCACAATTAATTCACAGTGTGAAGTTAGTTTACTTTGAAGATCATAAAATTTCTTCTTGGAGGAAGAGATAAATTCTCTTCATTATTTCAGTTGATGTATAAAGCCAGTTATTCCTCTCAACTCTGGGCAAGTGCTCCATAACGTGCAAGATATCACGGGATTAGGTTGAACTGTTCTCTGTTAGCATTTGCAGCGGGACTCCAGGTTGTCATGAATACTTTGAGATGAAGTGTGTTCTATCAGTGAGACACTTCTGTCTCTGTTCCTTAAGGAATCATACATTCTTGGTGTGGAAAACAACACTGATGTCTCTTTTCCTTATCTTACCATTACTATCCCTCCTCTTTCCCATTATTCACATAGAGATAAGGTTCTATTTAAAACAGGCAACATGAAGTATGAAGTCTGGCTTGATGGTGCACACCTATAATTCCATTCCCAGGCAGGCACAGACTAGGCTGTCTGTGAGTTTAAGGCCAGTCTGGGATACATAGTGAGTTCAAGTTCAGGCTGAATTTAGTAGCAAGACCAAGTCTCAATTGCGGACTTCCATAAAAAAGCAACAGTATCGGCCAGGTTTGTCTTGCCTTTCAGACAAGTCCTGTCTCCAGACAAATATCTGTCAGTTATTTCTAGACTAGTCTTTCCTTCTGCTGGCACATTATGCACCATTTTTCGGCTATCCCACAAACCCAGACTTTCCTTTAATATTTCAGGCAACTCTCTTCAGTCTCTCAAGAAGCCACCCTCTCTTTCATGGAAGAGACAGTATCCCCAGTGGCCTTGAGACAAGAAGAATCTGGCTATGATGACATTGAGCTGGGTTCCATATAGGGTCTTCTCTGGAGCAGCCACATCTGAAGATATCACCTCCGTGACAGATTCCTCGAAAAAATGGAGATAACGTTCTTCTTAATAATTGCAAAATTTAATATGCACCTATTATGAACAGTGTTATTCTCAATGGCTCTCACTGACCAGTGTTATTCTCTTTAAGAATGAGGTATACTGACTCCCACTGATTTTGGAAAATGCTGTTCTCATACACATTATTTTCATGGGGTAAAGTCTCAGTTGGTAGATTCACGTTAAGTTTTCCAACAGATCACACTCTTGCCTTCTTTTAGGTGCAGAGGTGTTCTTTACTTGGGTGGCATAAAACATGAAAAGTGATCCTGAACTCAGTGCTTACATTCAGGAGGATGATTAAGAATGGGGAATGGGTCAGTGACTCAGGTACCTGCCTAGCAAGCAGAAGGTCCTGAGTTTGATATATGGTATCAAAAAGAAAAACAGCAACATAATCAAAATCAGGAAAAAGATACCCACAGGTGTTCCAAAACTTAGTTGAAAAAACATTTTATTTTTCCACTAAAACCTAGAATTCTAATAATGCAAAGTGTTAGTGAGGTCTTGTAGTTTTACCTGAATTTTATAACATCTAAAATTTACTTGTCCATAGATTTATACTTCACTCCTATGGTCTTGTCTTTCTTTTTAAATTAATTTTTATTTTTATTAGTTCATCTTTGCAATAAATAATGATTACATTGTTTATGGATAGTGGTACATGTACCTAATGCATCTTAATTCATTTTTATCCCTTTCTTTCCTTCTCCTCCATCTCTTTGTCTTCTTCCTTTTTTCAAAATTCCTTTCTCTCTGTTCCCTGCAAAAACCTCTACAATCCTCACTCCCTATGAAATTGTATTTCCTATTATTGATCACATTCTTTTGCATTCTATTTCCACTGGTATTAATTTGTGTTTTAACCCCCACCTGATATTTGTTTAGATCCCGAACTACTCTTAACTTTGCCAATTGTAAACGTTCTTTATGTGACTACATTTACTGTAGATTTTCCCTCTCTGCAACCATTATTGCATGTTTCCTATAGCTGAGTAGAAGGGACAAGTGAAATGTTGTAATTATTCTGCCTGAAATATATGAGTGACTAACTGAAAAATTTCATTTATTTGCAGCAAGCGTAATGAATATTTCCACATTTACATTATAACTGCATAGCTTTCAAGCTACAATTTTTGTTATATTTACTATTTTTTAAACATTTTGTTCAAAGGTAAAGTGTGTATTAGTGTCAAAATACTCAAGAAATTATGAAAACTGTCTAAGGTTCATTATGAACTTTCAATATGAAAGTTTTCAAAACTTTCCTATTAAAAACATCTATTTTAGAGTATAAAGTCTCCAGATTTTGAAATCTATTTCTCCTTACACTTCAAGTATATCCTTATTGTACTTTTAGAAATAAGCAGAAGCAAACTGTATGGCCTTCACTGTGCACACTGAATATCTTAAAACTGTGTTAGTGTTTGAAATCTGTTTCTTCTGAGATGATTCTCTTACTCTCTAGACTACACGATTTATTTGCCTCCTAATTTTGAATGAGTTTTTGCTTTGTATAATTTTTAAACATCTATATCTTATCCACTCAATGAGTTAATTATCAGATAATTAATGAAGCACAGTCCTTTTGGCAAATAATTATATTTAACTAAATTTGAAGAGTTATGTCCTAAAGGAAGAGATACATAGCAAAAGACAGAATAAGTCTACCAAATTTATGAATGTAACAGGGAAACATTTGGAATCTATATAAATGCTAGAATTATTTTTAAAGGTTGCTAAAGACCTTAATTTTTTAATGGAAAACTACATTTCTTTTTATGTTTTTAAAAAAATGAATAAATATTTTTTATATAATGTATGTAATAGTGTATCTGTCTTAGTAGAATTTTTTTGCATATTTTATGAGTTTTTTGGCTTATTAAGTTTCTCTCTCTCTATATGTGTGTGTGTGTATATGTATATACACATATATATATATATGATTTTTAAAACAGCATATATAATTTAACTTGTATGGTTTTCAAATATAAATGAATGAATCTGATGCTGGAAAAATTAGAAACAGTGAATGAAACATTGTATAGGAATTCAGGAGAAAGAATTGCAATGTGTTATGTACAAATACAAATTTCCTACAGTGAAAGTCATTATTATGTAGTAAAAATATGTACTAATAAAAGTTAGAAAATGAAAAAAATGTCAATTTCCAAATTGTTATTCATTCTATTTCTTTTTACTGGATTTAGAAATTCATAAATAACAATGAGTACATGAAAATTGCAAAGAAATTCATCGTATAAATCTGTTGTGAGGAAATTGTAATAAAAAAGAAAACTAGAGCCAAAAATAAGTGAAATAGATTTCAAAATAAAATGAAAAATATCATTAAAATGAACTGGTTTTAATTTTAATTCCCAGTTCCACCAAAAAACATAAACAAAACAAAACAAAAAACTAGAAAAAAAAACATGACAAACATCAACAATCAACTAATGGACTATTTTTTTTCTTGGCGGAACTGGAGTTTGAACTCATGCCCTTGTGCTTTCCAGGGAAGTGTTTATTCCACTGAGCCATCTCCCCAGGCCCTTAGAGTAATGTGTTTGATGAAAATATATCTTTCAAAAAAGGTAATTAAATAGGAAGAAAAACCACTCTGTATCTGTATATCCAAAATAGTTAGGATAGAGATACAGCTAATTTTTCTTAATTCAATTGTTAGAAATATTTGTATTAAGATTGCTTGTGAATAGGATATCATATCTTCATCTTGTATATAACAACATGCAATGTATTAATTATTGAAACTGCCCTACTAATTGGTTTTGAAATCTATGCTGCTTGCTGTGTTCATGACTCATACATATCAGGAAAGTACAATTTTTACTGCATTTTGAAGTAAAGCAATGAGAAAAAGAATGTGATTGATACAGTTGAGAAATAAGTTGAGCCAGGATGAAATGTCTCAAGACTCCAAGAAAAAAATTATAGTAGAAAATATCACTGAGATGTTAAAGCACTTTGACAGAGTATTTGTTTTCTAATTAATACTTTTCTGCTGGATGGTTAAAACCAAGATAAAGCAAGACCTATATAATAAGAAATGTAACTTTTGTACCCGATAAGGTCAGTCAAGTCCTGTCAGGATTTATCCTATAACCTTGTATCACACTTTATAGATCCTTTGTCAGTGTCTGCCATGTGGATGAGTCATGGCCATTTCTTGATCAGTTTCTCTTTGTGAATGCCTTTGAGAAAGTTTCTCTCCATGTGACTCTCCTTAGCAACACTATGCATCATCCATCGCATTCCTCTGTGGCTCCATAATCTCTTTGGTCAGAAAAGGTACGGATAAAAAATAGAGAAGATTAGAAAAATGACAGATTCCTTGAATGAGAAAAGCAGGAAGAAATAGATCACATGAAGCAGAGTCAAAGAGATATACAGGAAGACAAAATTTTAGTCACAAGCTTGTAAAACTGCTTGAGTGAAAGTGAAGATAAAGTTTCAGATCTTGAAGATGCTGTTGCAGCTAAAGAAAAGGTAAGAAAAGATCTCTTAAAAAAACAAGGATGCAGGAAATAATAATTCATCACGTGTAAGACAATGCAAAGGTGAACAATGTGAGTCAAATAGACATTAATGAGAAAAAAGGAGTCATAAAAATGACATAAAAAGAAAATAGGCAAAAGTAATACCAGAAAACCTCCCAAATATGAGAAAACAATCTGACATTCTTGTAACCAAAGCATATAGAACTCCAAATAACATAAACCCAATTAAAAACACTCTGAGACATATAATAGTCAAGATCCCAGAAAGAGAGCGCAAGAACAATATATTGAAAGCCACTAGAGAGAAGAAACAAATTATATGTAAAAGAAAACCCATTAGAATAGCAGCAGAATTTTCTTCCCAAACCACAAAGTCAAGAAGAACATGGACTAGGTCCTAACCATCCAGCAGAAATGTATAAAAATGAAGTATACAACATGGGGCCATAATATTAAGCTGAGCTGTAAATGACTATGGTCGACAATTTCTTTGAATAACTCACTATTGTTGTAGAATGCTGACTGTGTTGGATTGTGGTGTCGAGTTCAAGCACCTAAGTTGGTTGAATGACAATGGAGTGCCCACCTTTGACAGATGTAGACAAAGGAAGGGGTGTAGAAAGAAAAAATCATGATGTGTGTGTATAGACAGTCCAGTTGGGATAGATAATGCTGGGCTTCTTCATAATTCTATGAGAGACAAGATCTACACTAATGGTGGTTGGACAGGATATTATGTTCGCTTCTAGTACTACGGTCATCCACTAGGAAAACAATTATTGAATATTTGATATAATTCAGGTATAAAAAAATAAGTAAGCAGCTACACTCTTAATTCACTGATAAGAGATATCTGCTAAAATAATATCTGTAAATATAATATCATGTATGCACCTTGTACAATACCAAAACATTATGAAAACAGTTAGCAATGTATTAATTTGTCAAATCTGTATTGTTAAGGTGTCTTGAAACTGTCTGATTGACATTGGTAGTTCAACAAAATAAAATAAAATAAATAAATAAATAAAAAAAGAAGAACATGGAGCAGAGTATTTCAAGTCCTCTATGAAAACAAATTCCAGCTCAGACTACTACACCCTGCAAAACTCTCTTTCGGGTTTGATGGAGAAGTGAAATGCTCCTATGACAAAGAACGACTAAAGGATTTCAGGACAACAAAGCCAACCATAGACAGACTACTGAAAGATGTTCCAGATAGTGACCAAAATGTCTAGAACTGCATGAATGCGAAGGGATGAACCCACTGAATAGGGCAAAGAATTAAACAGAGGAGAAAAGGGAGTAAAAAAACAGCAGGAAAAATAACATGTCAATCATAAGTCCATACATCTCAATTGTAAACATCAATGTCAGTGGACTCAATTCTCCAAATAAAAGAAACACATTGGCACAATGGATTAGGAAGTAACAGTATACTGTATACAAGGTACTCTACTCATAAAAAAGTTCATAGGCTGAAAGCCAAAGGATGGAAAGCAACTCTGTACCTGCCAGCACCTCAGAAAAAAGCAGGGGTAGCAATTCTGATCTCAGACAGTCTCAACTTCAAACCAAGAATGATCAACCCAAATAAAGAAGGCCACTATATACTGATTATGGGGAAAATTCAAGAGGAAGGAACAACATTCAAAAATATGTATGCACCAAACAGGGGACCTCCCAACTATATAAGACAAATCTTAGTGGACATTAACAAAACTAATATCTAATAACACAAAATTAAGAGGAGACCTTAACACTCCCTTTCAAAAAGATATGTGAAGCAGACAAAAAATTATCAAAGATGTAGTAGAACTGAACAAGAGCTTTGATCAAATGGACATAGTGGACATATACAGAATGTTCTACCCAACCACAGATGAATACATATTTTTTTTAGCTGCACATGTGTCATTTTCTTTTCTTGTCTTTTTTTTTTTTTTAGTGGAACTGGGGATTGAACTCAGGCATTTGTACTTGCCAGGGAAGTGCTTATTCCACTGAGGCAACTCCCTAGCCCACATGGGACATTTATTTAAAGTTTTATTTTATTCTGTTGAGAAACAAATAATAATGAGATAGCATCAAAACTGATTAATAGAACAGTTTCAATAATTAATATATTGTACATCTCCCTCGTGGTTATCCTTAGTACAAGAAGCAGATAGGATATCCTGTCCAAACACTGTTACTACCAATGTTTCTTCTCATAGAATTAAATGAAAGTAGGTGTATGTCTATCCTAACTATTCTGTATATGCAAATACAAAATGGTCCTTTCTTTGTATCCCCTTTTTGTTTAGTCCTATCAGAGATGGGTAATCTATTGACATCTAAATACTATAGGTGATGAATTTAGCAGAACACTCCAACACAGTCCAGCAGTCCACAATAGTAGTGGGTTATCCATAGAAGTTGTTGACTAGAGCATTTTACAGCTTAGCATATTAATATGGCTTTACTTCATATACCTCGTTTTTATACTTTTCTGCTGGATGGTTAAGACCAAGACAAAGCAAGACCTATATAACAAGAAATGTAACTGTTGTACATCACAAAGTCAGCCAAGTCCCCTCAAGATTTATCCTGATACCCTGTACCACACTTTGTAGATCCTTTGTCAGTGTCAGCCATGTGTATGAGTTATGGCCATTGCTTGACCTATTTGCTCTCTGTGATAGCCTGAGAGAAAGTTTTCTCTCCATGTGACTCTCCTTAGGCACACTATACATTATCAATCACATTCATCTGTGGCTCCATAATCTTCTTCATTAGAAAATCTGGGCACAACTGAGTTACACAATTTTCCATTCTCCTATGTCTTGAGTCTTCACTCACTTTGAAAATCTGCAGCCAAAATGTTGGCTGACCTTGCAGCCCTTCCTGTTTTTGAAATTTTGATCTGAAAACTTAAGCTGTTAACCCTCCAGAAGAGAAGCTGATTATTACCCTGAGGATTGAACAATGAGGAAAGTGTAAGGAGAAAAGCTGGGAAGCAGGACAAGGACAAAGCCATACATTTGTACACACAAGATGGGCAAGGCAATGATCCTGAGAAAAACCAGCAGGTTTTTGAAAGTATCAGGTAATTGGTAGGATCTCAATCTGACTAGTCTGATATGCTAATAGTTGTGAACCAAGCAACTGCACTGAAGATAACAATGTGCAATAGAACTGCACCATATGCAGTTCGGTTTACCCCTACTATCTGTCTAAATATCAAACAACTAAGGCATAATGTGGAACAAGTATTTGCCATTAAGTATTGATGTATTGAAGTTTAGGTCCTTACAGAATATGAGGAAAAAAGTTGAAAAAAATGGGAATAAACACATATTTCTACACAGAAATTTAAAAATCTAACCAATGTGTCAGGACATTCCTGTGACATTTTTTTCTTGTTTTTTTTTCATTTATTACCCATAAAAATTTACTTGTGAGACATTATGAGAACAATTGGTATTTCATGACAAGAAGCATGTATTTAGCAGACCAAAATGACAGGTATTCCAAGTGTGACCCTTTTATTACACATTGCTGTCTTCACTGAAGTTGCTTGGTTCACAGGTATCAGTGTATGTAGATAGTCGAGTAGAGAATCCTACAGTTTAACTGCTAATTTAAAAAACCTACTGATGTTTCTTAGGATGCTTGCCTGGCCCATCTTGTGTGTACAAATGTATGGCTTTGTCCCTGTCCTGATTCCTAGCGTTTCTCCTTACACTCTCCGCATAGTGCAATCCTCAAGTTCTAGCTTTCCTTTTGGTTGTGTTATAACTTCCTATTTGTATTTCTTCTTTTGATTTCTTAAACTAGGGAGACTATATGATATTCACACATGTGTGTATGGTTTATTTCACTTATATCTTCAAGTGGCATCCACTTCAATATAAATGCTTCAAATTTATCATTCTTTATAGCTGAGTAATACTTTGTTATATAAAAATATCACATCTTTTTCAACCATTCTTCATGTGACAGGCATCTTGGTTGTTTCCAAGATATGGCTATCAGAAACTGTGCTGCTATGAACACAGGCACACATATATCACTATGATATATTAAGTTCTTCAGGGAAAATTCCCAGTAGGGGTATAACTGGCTTAAATGGATTTCTAGTCCTAGTTTATTAAGGAGTCTCCAAACTGATTTCCATAATGGTTGTACCAATCTACATTCCCACCAGCAGTGGAGAAGGGTTCCCTTTATCCACAACATCTCCAACATTTGTTGTTGGTTGATTTATTTGTGATAGCCATTCTTTCTTGGGTGAGATGGTATCTCAGTGTTGTTTTCATTTGCATTTCATGGATGGATAGTGATGTGGAGTATTTTTTCATATATTTATTTGGTTCTTTAAGTCTGTCCTCTGAGAAGTCTGTATTTGTCTTGGATGTCCATTAGGTCTTTAAAGTTAAGGTCCCTAATGTATTTTAGTTCTTTATTCCATCTAGAGAGCAGGCTTTTGTCTGAGTGCTTATTAGTTAAGATATTTTTCAAAAATTGAGCGTTCTCTTTTCACTTTGTTGGTAATTTCTTTTGATGTACAAAAACTCCTCCATAAGTGTTGGTCCCAGTTTTTAATTCTTTCAATTATTTCCCATGGATTTCATGTTTCTTCCTGAACTCTTTGCCTGCTGTTATATATTCAAGAGTTCCTCCTAGTTTCTCTTCCTGATTTAGTGTTTCTGTTTTAATGTTTAGACCTTTAATCCATTTTGACTTTAGCTTAGTGCATACTGACAGATGTAGGCTAAGTTTTAGTTTTTAGCATGTAGAGAGCCAGTTTTTTCCTGCACCATTTGTTAAAGAGGCTATCTTTCTTCCAGTAAGAGTGTTTGGCCCCTTTGTTGAAGATCATGTGGCTGAGTGTGTTCATAGAGGCCTCTGCATCTTCTAGTCTATTACATTGATCCTTAGGTCTATTTCTTTGCCAATACCATGTTGATTTTATCACAGTAGCTTTGCAGTATTTTGAAGTCAGGAATTGTAATGTCTTCTGCCTTGTTTTTGTTGGCCAGGATTGCCTTTGCTCTTCTAGGTCTTTTCTAGTTCCAAATAAATTTTACAAATGATTTCCCTAGGTCTGGGGAGTACGTTATTGGTAGTTTCATAGGGATTGAGTTAAATCTGTACAACAGTTTTGGGAGTAGGCACCACTTTCACGATGTTCATTCTTCCTATTCAGGAGCATGGAATATCTTTCCATTTTCTAAGATCCTCTACCTTCTCTTTTCTTAGGGTACTTTAATATTCCATGAAAAGACCTTTGCCTTCTTTGGTTAAGTGTATTCCAAGATACTTCATTTTGTGTGGTGCTATTTTAAACAGTGTTGTTTCTATAGTTTCCATCTCAATTAGTTTGTTATCTGTGTAAACAAATGCTAACTGAATTTTGAGTATTGAATTCATATCCTGCTATGCTTCTGAATTTGTGTATCAATTCTAGTAGCTTCTTGGTGGAGTTTTGTGGGTCTTCCAAGTATCATATTATCTGCAAACAGTGATAATTCTTCACATACCCTTATTCATTTTATATCTCCCTCTTTTCCAATGGCTGTTGCTAATGATTCCAAAACTATGTTGAATAGGAGGGGTGATAGAGGCTATCCTTATCTTGTACCTTATCTAAGAGTAAAAGATTTCAGTTTTTCCCCATTTGGGATTATATGAGCAGTTGGATTGTCATAGATGGTTTTCATCAAATTGAGGTAGAAGCCATCTATTCCAATTGTCTGTAGGGTTTTAAACATGAATGAGTGTTGGACTTTGTCAAAAGCTTTCTCTGCAGTGATTGAGATGCTCCTGTGGTTTTTAGATTTCACTCTATTAATATAGTGTACTAAATTTGTAGATTTTTGAATATCGATCCATCCTTGCATCCCTGGGATGAATCCTACCTTCTTATGGTGCATGATCTTCTAGACGATTTGCTGTATTCTATTTGCTAGGATTTTATTGAGGATTTTGCATCTACGTTCATGAGTGAGATTGGCCTACAGTTCTCTTTTTTAGTTGTCCCTTTCCCTGGTTTCAGAATCAGTATAATACTTCCCTCCAGGAATAATTTTGGGAGGACTGCTTCCTTTTCAATTTCATTGAAGAGTTTGAGGAGGGTAGGGATTATATCTTCTGTAAATTTCTTGTAGAATTCATGAATTCTATCTTCTTGATTCAGTTTTGGTAATTTGTACTTTTCAAGGAATCTGTTCATTTCTTCTGTGTCTTCTATTCAGTGAACGTAAAGATTCTCAAAGTATCTATTGATAATCTTC
>PVKA01011157.1:6387-62000 GCA_004027165.1 Ctenomys sociabilis | reverse complement strand
ATGAATTAAAAAAAAAAGAAGGGTCTTAAAATGAGGGTTGGTGCCTTGCTAAGCAAAAAGAAGGAAATCGAGGTATGAAACAGCAAAGTGTGTTGGAAAAAAATATGGACAACATGTATGTCTGGGGTGCAACACAAGCCACAGCAAGAGAAGGTCAGAGAGGTCATCAGGCTGGATGGAGAAGAGCCTTGGAACTCAGACCAAATGGTCTGGATTTTCCTGTTTTCCTTCCTTTCTCTTACCCTTCTTCCTTCTTTCTTTTCTTTCTTCTTTTTTGCTTTTAATTAATTTTACCCCTTAAGCTTTTAAAGGTATACTCAATCACTTGAAAGTGGTAGGGGTATTTTCTAAGGCTTCTCATGCAAATTCAAATTTTGTGTTTTATGAAATAAAAAGGCTTTTTCCTCTGTTTTTATTCTGAGGTAAGGTTTCAGTATGTAGTTCATGCTGGCTTTGGACTTACTATGCAGCCTGGACTGGCCTCAGATTCACAGTGGCCCTCCTGCCTCAGACTCCCAAGTACTGAGCTTACAGACATGGGCCACCACAGGGGCTGTCAAGCTTCTTCCCTTTTTGAAAGTTATTCTCAAGTTGCAAAATTTCTTTCCATGTTTTTGTCCTGCATTCCTGTATTCAATTTTGGCTGCCCTAGTAAGACAGAAAGTGTGAGAGCTCTTTTCATTCATATCTGCAATGGCAAGCTTACCCTTTTTCAATAAAGTTCTTGAAGAGCATCCTGTTTCCCAAACATAGTTTTGATGTTACATAGAGAAGGGCTTGGAAGAGAGCATGAGGAAATGGATTGTTTAATGGACTGCTGATACTGTGTAGATGTTAGATTACAGAGGAGGGCTTGAACAAAGGTAGTGACAGTAGTGATGAAAAGGGACAGAAATGAGTATGACAGATGATGAGGCATAGGAAGATTTTAGGGCACCTTCCCTAGTTGTAATGGAGAGCAGGATAATGGTAAGAACCCATCCACCCATCTGTCTAATGTGCTATGTCTTCACTATTTGTTGGTATAGAGCCCACTTGAGAGGGGTTCTACCTAGAGAGGGAGACAGGCATCTAAACAGACAGGTGTGGAAAATGTGGTTATAGGAAATTGCTAGTGGGAGCATTATAAATCAGGATTCAAGGAATACTTCACAGTGATGAGACTGGAGGCCTGGAATTTAAAGAAGTTGGTTAAAAGAGAATACTGGGAAGGAGGGGATTGAGGCGGAGATAAGAATATAATGTGAGGACATCAAAATGTGCCTTAGAGATAGATCTCTAACTAGTGGAGTGGAGTAGCCTACTGGGTCCTGGTGCTGCCTGACTTGTGCTGAGCTGCATTTCCAAAGGTCTGCTCCCAACCAATCAATGAGTGCAGCAGAGGCAGTGCATACCTGAAGGTCTTAGTCACTTTCTCATTGCTGAGACACAAGACTTGACACATGCAACTTAAAGGTTTGGTCTACTTTGGTTCATGTGTAGTCCATAATTGGCCAGCTCCAAGGCAGAACAGCATGGTGGAGGGATGTGATAGACAGGAAAAAGACAGAGCACGGTAGGAGCCTGAGAAGAAGATAAGCCTCTCCAAGGTCTGGCCTTAGGGATCCACCTCTTCTGACTGGACCTCATCTCCTAATAGCAAGTTAGCCATAAAGACCCAAAATCTAATCTTCTCCCATAGACCCTGTCTATGACCAGACCATGTAAGGCTCTTGGGGTACATCTAGATATACAATAAACCATCATAGTGAGAGACACAGGACTCCTTTTTTTTTTTTTTTTTTTTGGCACAACCAGGGATTGAACTCAGGCCCTTGTACTTGCCAGAGAAGCACTTATTCCACTGAGCTATCTCCCCATCTCCCAGGCCCCAGGACTCCTTTAATAACCAACTTTGATTTCATGATTGTCCAACCTCTCTTATATTGTGTAGCAGTCCAAGATACTTCCACCTAGCCTTTCTTTCCCATTTGCTTTTCATAAGGTCAGACTTGCACAATAGACTATGCTTCAACCAAACTACCACTTTCATTTTTTCCCCCATATATGATTCCATGATTAAAATCCTTGCATACTTAATCCCATTTTGGCTCTACTTCTTAGAAGACTTGGCCTAACACACTTGTGCTACTTTAAGTTGGAAGATTTTCACTTCACCCTAGACAAATTGACAACACATAGATAGGTTTAATAAAGTATACAGACACAAAATAAGAATGTTGGAAGTGGATGGATTGCATAGGATGTGGAAAAAATAGAAAAGAGATGGGGGATAGCAAATTTCTGTGTTTTGAGTTGGTGAACTTTGGGACCTCTTTTTCATGTTTGGAGAGTTTCTCATCTTATGAGACAGACAGAGCCAGTTTCACCTTACAGGAAGGGAAAACACCAGATTCATTTTTCAGCATCCTCTACAACTAAAGAAAGTCATATGTCAGCCTATGGTGATCTAAACACTGTGAGTCACAGACTCCTGCCTTCCACAGACTCAGAACTAAAAGCTACTGAGGCAAAGGAGTTGGGCATACAGAATCATCATGAGTCTTGTTTGGCAGTAGAGACAGAAGCTGTAATAGCAAAGTCCAGGGTCTGTCACTGACTTATTTTTTTCTTTCTTTTTTTTGAGACAAGGTCTCCCTATGCTGTTGAGGCTGGCCTCGATCTCACTTTGTAGCCTAGGCTGGTCTTGAAGTTGCAGCAATCCTCCTTTGGCCTCCCAAGCACTGGGATTATAGGTGTGCACCACCATGACCAGCTTTATTTTGTTCTTTTAAATCTTTTCTTATTTCTGTTGTTGTTTTACATTTTGGCATTGTCCTTATTTATTTATCTTCTTTTTTGTATTTAGGATAGGGTCTATAGGGTCTACAGAGTCTACATAGATTGACTAGCAGTGATTCTCCTGTTTTCAGCTTCCCAAGCACTGGGATTCCAGGGGCATGCCACCACATCCAGTCGCAATCCCCATCTCAGCATGCCCCTGGGGCAGTGCAGGCAAGGCACCTCAGAGATGGAACCCTGGCTGCTGCATCTGCCTAAACAGGCGCTTTCATCTCTGAGCTGTCAGGCTGGCCAAAGCATTGTCCTTCTTTATGAGCATGTGGTGGCTGCCCTCCCCAGAGCAGTAACTGTCATGTATTCACCAGGCTAGTTCTACACTGTGAATTTGGTGACTTCACAATTTTTTTTTTTTTTTTTTTTTTTTTGGCAGAACAAGGGATTGAACTCAGGCCCTTCCCCTTGCCAGGGAAGCGCTTATTCCACTGAGCCATCTCCCCGGCCCTTACATTGTGAATTTGGAAGCCAATCCTGCAGTAAAAGTTCCAATCTTATTTCTTTGGCCTTACCAGAGATTCTGTAAGCTATCTCAAATCTTTTCAATAGTTCATTTTCTGCTTAAATCAGCAAAATCTGTTTCTGTTGGTTGTAATAAGAGAGCCTGCTTGATAATGATGAGAACTCACAGCTACCAGCAGCCTATGTGGATGAGAATAGAAGGGTAATAGAAAATATGATATTATGTCAAAGTCCTTGAGCTCTGGAACCAAAAGACTTACACTCACACGTTGCCCCTTATTATGGTCATTGTAATGGGTTAACTCACATTTTAGGCTATAAATGTAAATCTTATGCTTTCTGTTGTACATGTATCACCCACTGTGCTAGGTTGCTTGGTAAATGGGGCCGTTAAGGGCTTTAACTTCTTGTAACCTCCTGGCCTTGCAAGGCTCCCTGCAGGTACTCAGGTGCAAATTCACCAGAAACTGAACAAAAGTCCCAGAAACTTAGTTTGAGTAGTGGTCACAATGACTCTGAAAGCATTATTTTGTGTCAGACAATGAATTTGTTTATCAAACTCAATGTGGTTCCAAGTTTAGAACCCCTCCCTGCTTCCTGGGCAAGCCACCTTTCAGTCCTCTCCTGAGTGACAGCTATCGAGGGGCCCTGAGCTCAGTAATAAACAGCTTTCTAAATTCCAATCTGGCTGATCTGGTTCCTATTCTGAGCGACCCGTAACAGTCATGGTTTACAAAGGAAAGGATTTAATACAGGACACATCATTTATACGATTATTATATAGTACTTACCCAAAGAGTTAAATGCAAGAGTGTAGGAGATCTGTCTACACACTAGAGACCCAAAGAATCCAGCTGAGGGCATCAATCCCATAGCAATGTCCTGCATGAGTCCAGATGAAGACCTAGAGCCCATGGCAGTGTCCTCCACAAGTCCTGTAAGAGAGATTTTTACCTACATGGCCCCAGTACAGAAATTTCCTGGACTAGGGACATGTTCCAACTTGCAGGTTTTAAAAAGGACATGTCCTAACTTGCTGCGGACTGATCTATGTCCCCATCCTGTGTTTCTGCATACTCCCCCTTAGGTAATCCTGACAGAGGTAAAGGAATTTGCGGGATGCGCCCTGACCAAACATCTGCTGTCCATATTAGGAAACATCCTCACAGCTCAACTCTAAACTTCCTCATAAGTATCCCCACCAATAATTGTAAAAGGAGCCATTTAAATTAACCAATGCCATTCACTTCTGTAACCGCGCTTGCAAAACCCCTCCTCCCTTTGTCTTTGGGCTTAAAACCCAGCCCACGGTCAGCTCAGGGGCTCTTGGTCCCTACGCGTTCTGGGAGCTCCTTGCACATGGAAAATAAAATCCCCTTGCCTTTGCATGAGAGGATGTCTCTTGGAGTCTTTCTTCACGTGGTGGGCTTCTCGGACCTAACAGTCCAACTGGAGGCCTAAGGCCCACAATAATGTCTCATGTGAGTCTGTATCAAGGCTGAAAGACAAGTGGTGGAAACTAGACAGTCTGCGAAGGAGCTGTGCCAGCAGCCAGAGGGATCTTCATTGCAGCCATGAAATAACGCTGAAATAAGGATCAGAGCTCCTGCAAAGAAAGTGGCAGTCATCCTCAGTGACAGTGAGGCCCCAAGCCTCTCTGATGATGAGAACAGTTGAGTTCATATCAGGAAAACTAGTGTGACAATCTTCATGAGAATGAACAGCATACCATCTGCACCTCCAGTTCTCTTTTTATGCTGTCGGCAGCAATCCTTAGGTGGTCCATACCCATCACCATTCTGATTCAGTTCAGTTGGGTGTTACAAGCTGACCACTAGTTAATCAACCGTGTATTACAGACAGCTGTAACAAAATTCCATAAACGACGGTAGCTGAAGCAACAAATATTTATTTCTCATAATTCTGGAAAATGAGAGGGCCAAGAATAAGTTGCTAACAGATTCAATGCTTGGTGAGGAGCTTTTTCCTGATTTGTGGAGGGCCGCTTTCTTATAGCCTCTATAGCAGAGTAAATGAGCTCTTATCTCTTCCTTTACTTATAAGGCATGAATCCTATCCTAATGACCCCACTCACATGATGTCCTTTGAAATAATCACCTCAAAAAGGCCTCACCTGTAAATACTACTGCCTTTGAAGCTGGGGCTTAATACATAAATTTTGGGCGGGGGATACAAATAAGTCCACAGCAAACTTTTAGCTGAGTGACCTTGAACAAGTTAATCATCTAAGTGCCAATTTCTCACCTATAAAATATGGATAACAGGCCAGGAATGTAGCTCAGCAGCACAGTACCTCCCTGGAAAGAGCAAGAGACTGAGGTCCATTCTCAGTACCAAAAAAAAAGTGGATAATAAAATATGGATTTGCACATAGGGCTGTTGTGAAGATCAAACAAGATCATAGGCATGAAAATGCTTTGTATCCCATAAATGAGTTCTACAAACATTTCCAATTTATTTTAACTGTGTTACACACAAAGTCTGGCTTATATACAAAAGAGTTCAGTGCACATTGGTGCATCCGGTGTCCAGTGCCTGTGTCCTGCCGTCATTGTCACCATGCCCAAGAGAAAGATTGAAAGGGATTATTATGCCCTGCATCTAAATGTTGCCCGCAAGCCATGTGTTCATAAGTGAGGCTCTTGGGAGGTAGCCTGGTCTAAGGATTGTGATGCTGGGATTAATGGTATGATGCTGAGTCAAGCGGTGCCCCACCCTAGGTATAAGTGTTACCTGTCATAAGGGCAGGTAGCCTGGACGGAATATAAAAGACAGAAAGAGGGCTTCTGTGGTCATTTGTTGTTTGCTGCTTGCTACTCCTTTGTTGGCTGCCTTCTGCCAATGCTACTTTACCATGGACTATTTCTTCTTTGTGATGTCCCTCTGCCCTGCCACCCTGCCTTGGAGTCAAGCGACCATGGATGGAAATCACTACAAACTGAAAGCCATAATATACCTTTCTTCCTTTAACTTTGGGTGTTGATTATGTCTCAACAACAACAAAAATAACTAAAACAGATTTTGGTACCAGGAGTGAGGTCATTGCTGTGACATTACCTGGCTATGAGGTTCAGGAACCTTTATAACTGACTTGTGGAAAGAGTTTGGAAAGGTTTGGAGATACCAGCTGAAGAAGCAGCCCTAGAATAATGTAAGCTGTATTTAATGAGAGATTCTGGTTAGTTCTGAAGACCAAATGCAGCCAGTAAAGACCAGTCTCAGGAGGTTTTAGTTAGGAACAAACTGAAATAAACCTTTGCTCTTTTAACTTTGGATGTTAGGTATTTTGTCTCAGGAAGGAAAAAAATAACAGACAGAAATGCTAATGGAGATAAAGCCAAGGTGAAGGATGAAGATCTGTAAGGATGTTTGCTAAACCTGCTTCTTCAAAGCCAGAGCCCAGGCCTAAAAAGGACCCTGCAAAAAAGGGAAAGTACCCAAAAAGAAAAATGGAAAAGCTGATGCCAGTAAGGAATAACCCCACAGAAATTGGAGATGGCAAAACAGACGAGGCACAAAAAGCTGAAGGTGCTGGAGATGCCAAATGAAGTGTGTACATTTTTGATGACTGTGTACTTCCTGTGATTGCACAGTTTTAAATGCGATTTTTATGAAGTCTCATAAAAATCTAAAAATTTGTTCTGCTTTTAAAGCTATGTTGTTAGCACACAGAATGTAACATTGCTGTTTTCTTTTGGGGAAAGATCATATGTCACTAATACAATGTCTCCAAAGCTGGGTTAATGTGGGGGAAACACCCTTCCCTGCTAGTTTTGAAATTCTTTCTCTTGGCTCCCTAAAGAAGAGATTCCTGGTGTTGACACATGTGGATACCTTTGCACAAATGCCTTGTGGTATGGGACAGCTACAGGTCATTTTTATATTCTCCTTTCCTCTGCCGTCAGCATAGACTTTCCCTTAGGCCCAGAATCCTAATAGAACTTGACTCCCCAAAATTGGTGTAACCAGTGTGGCAGGCAATTTGGGACACACTACTGACATTGAGATGGTGTCCCCCAAGAATAATGATTCCCTTTTCCAGATCATGGATCTTATTTATTATTATTATTATTATTTTTTTTTTTTTGTACTTCGGATGAAACTCAGGACCTTGTGCTTTCCAGGTAGGTGCTTATGCCACTACACTATCTCCCTGGTCCAAGATTGTGGATCACTAGGTTGATAATTCTGCTACTTTCATTTAATTTGCTGAAAGTCAGGATCAGCTAGTGAAAAATTGTTAAACAACATACTAAGTGTGAAATGTCAACCCTCACTCTAAACTTTCCCTATTCAGAATATCAAATGAAGATTTTTGTTTGATTTTACAGTGGCTTTCTAATGTTTGGTAGTCTGTCCAAGAAGGTAATTTGAAAGTTGTTGTGTACTGTTAATGACCGTATGCTCATGTCCTGCCTGAAAGACAATGATTGTTTGTGAAAAGTATCTTTAATAAAACTAGATACAATTTTTAAAAAAGTGTGTTCTTTAAACATTTGAGATAAGAAAAAAAAAGAATAGCAACCCTTTCTTGCTATGTATGTGTGTATGGTATTGGGGATTGAGTTCAAGGTGTTAATACTACAGCCCCAGACCCTTAATTTTTATTTTGAGACAGGTTCTTACTAAAGCACTAAGTTGCCTAAATGGCCTCTAATTTGTGATCCTTCTGCTCAGCTTTTCAGAGTAGTAGGATTATAGGTGTGTACTACCATACTCAGGTAATAACAATTGTTTGTAAAGCAATTATTTTGAACCATGTTAAATGTTTTATCAACATTATCTTCCTAATAACCTAAGCTGAATGTTATGGTTTGTCCCCTCCAAAGCTCCTGCTGAAATTTGATTCCCATTGCAAATATTGATAGGTGATTGGATCTTTAGGACATGATTAAGTTAATAAGATGAATTAGTATGATTTTTTTTTTTTTTTGTCTTTTTTGAGGCAGGGTCTCACTGTGCAGTTCAGGCTGGCCTTAAGCTCACTTTGTAGCTCAGGCTGGTCTCAAACTCACAACGATCCTCCTGCCTCAGCCTCCTAAGTGCTGGGATTACAGGCATGTGCCACCACTCCCAGCTAGTGTGACTCTAGAGGGATTAGATTAGATATATAGAAAGAGGTTATCTATAAGTAAATTTGGCTTCCACAGTTGTTTGTGTTCTCTTTCACATGTGTTAAATGCCCTTTCCACCATGATATAACTCAGCCTGAGGCCCTCACCAGAGGCTGAGCAGCTGCCAGACAAATAAACTTATTTCCTTTATAAATTATCCAGTCATGGGTATTCTGTATAACAATTGAAAACAGACTAAGACTATGACCAATATTCTTTGCTTGCCTGGCCTTCTCCTGGTTCTAGCCCTGGAGGTCTCATAGCCTAGAAATCTCCTTAGATATGGGCAGAGGTTTGAGTGTCATTCTTATTTTATATATGAAAAGACCAAGACTTAGAGATTATGCAACATGCCCCAAATCACATTCAATGAGAGACAAAATTTGAACCCAGGCTGTTAAGGAGAAAATATACATGGAATGTTCTAGAATAAAGAATGAAGTATGTCAAACCTTTATCATTTGGCCACATAACTCCATCTCAAGCTCAGCTAGGTCTTAGTAGCTAGGTTGGAGGATTTCCCAGAGGAAGCTAAAAGCTGGGCCTCACCCCCTTCCCCAGGTCAGTCTCTAGAAGATTACAGTGTTTTGTCTTTTTTTCTTCATAGAAATCCTCTAGTTTCTATGGGGGGTAATTGAGCCTCTTATATCTCATCCTGTTTATACTTTGGCTTTGTGTTTTGTTTTGCTTATGAATGAAAGAAAAATTTAGCTTTCCTAATCCAAACTGTTTGATCTCTTAAAGCAGGTGTTTTGGAGTTCTGAGCAATAGTAGTATTATAAATACTTGGATGGAGAATTATGTGTCCAGCCAGCATCAAAGACAAAGTATTTCTCATGCTATTGGGCAAGTTTTGCTTTGGGTATAGTGGGAGAGAAAGTAAGCTTGGTGTGTCTGAGCACTGAGCCTCATTTTTACTCAGATATGCCTGAGTTTCTGTGCCTAACCTCCCTCTATTAACCCCCATTCTGTTACTGAATATGCACCTGGAGGCTGGCCTGTACCCTCTAGCTCTGTCCCTTAGATACTAGGCAGGTCTCTTCTCTCAGTTTTCATTTTCTCCTTCAGTGAAGGAATAAGATTATGAGTTTAGATCCCTTCTTGCAGGTCCTTGTGGGATTGATATTCTAAGGCATAGTAAAAATACATGAACTGCTTCTGGGCATATTCTGGGGTAGGTGATGGGTATGTATGGATGTGAATGTTTGTGCATGAGCTTTTCAGGGTGTGATAGAGTGTGTGTGTTTGCGTGCCTATAGACTGTCCACAAAAAGGGAGATGCCTAGGGTTTTCTTGACTTTCCAGCCCTGTAGAATCACTTTCAGTGTCCTTTGACTAACTCTCTTGAGATGCCTTCCCACACCCAGCTCTCCCAGAAGATATAAGTAAAGACATTTATCTTGGCAAGATAGCCCAGAGGATAGGAATGAGCACTGACTGCAATTAAAGTTGAATTTGAATCTTTTCTTTGTCCCCTCCTTTGAAAGTAAGCATCAGCAATTATTCACCTAACCCAAATCTCTCCATGGAGCTCACAGATCCTAGTTCAGCATAGCTGTAAAATGAGAATGAGATGAGTCTATAAAGTCTATAAGTTGGGACCAGTGCAGTCATTTTCAAGGTCCAGCACAAAATGAGAATGTGGAGCCTTATTCAGGCATGAGCAGGCATTTTGAGGCAGCAATAGCAGGACATAAAGCACAATGACCTTAAATCATGGTCCTGGACTTCTACACTGCTCTTCATGTTATTTTTCCTTCCTTTCCAATGATTGATTTATTAGTTTGATTTCAATGCAGCAGAAGATAAAGAATAGAGAAGCTTTAAGATTCAGGGAAATGATTCCTCAGTGGTGAGAGCCTTGTTAGACCAAGATGGGATAGGAAGGAGCCTTCGAAGAGTGCCCTCAAATGAAATTCAAATGAAATAGTTGGCTAAGAGTTACCTATGCCCACTGGGCTAACCAAAGAGGCAAGGATAGGTGTACTTTTAGCCAAGAGAAGAGTATGTTACTGGCCTATCTGTTTCAGAAGAACTGTCCTTTGATCCTGAGATGAAGCTTTCAGCCATGGGGGAAAATCTCAAGGAAGGAATAAATTCCCCACTGCTGGGTCTCTATAAGGAAGAACTATCAGTAGTTGTTGATGGATTGTGTCAACATGAAAAGTTTAGAATCTTAACTAAATGGGTTCAGCAATTCTATACCCTAGGGTGTAGAGGACCCTCCTTACGGTAGCTTGTTACCTGGATAGTATAAAAGGGAAATGAAGAAGGACTGATGGGCTTCTGTTCTTTAGAGGAGCTCCAGTATTCCTTTTCAGCTTGTACATAATCTCCTGGCCTACAGAATAGACTTTTTGGCTTTTGAGTATGGCTGACCAACATAAGCCAATCTTAAAATTTCTTAACATAATGTTTGTTCCTCTAGTAAAATATACCACTTGTCATATAATTCTAGATGGGAGCATGAGCTAGGATAATAAAATTCTTGGGCAGGGGAGATGGCTCGGTGGAATAAGCATTTCTCTGGCAAGGCCAAGAGCCTGAGTTCAATCCCTGGTTCTGCAAAAAAAAGAAAAAAAAAATCCAGATCAGAGGATCTTCAAGAAGGTAAAGATGAAGATTCAGGAAACATTTTGAAATTTCTGCTTGCTCAGAAGATTTTTTTTTTTCTGAGCAGGATATTGGATACTCAGTTGATCAATCAACCAACCCTTACTGGTGTCTACTATGTGCGAGAATCTGCACTGGACATAGGAAACCAAAGATGAAGTAACATAGTCTCTGCCTTCAAGGGTACACAGCCTGGTTAAGGAGATAAACATTCAAATTATCATGATATCTGGGGCTATAGTTTAGGTGTCCAATGCCCACAAAGGCTCATGTGTTTAAGGCTTAGCCTCTAGGATAGTACAATCAAGAGATGGTAGGAACTTTAGGAGGTGAGGCCCAGTGGGAGGTACTTGGATCACTGAAGTTGTGGCTGAAAGAGGATTGTGATCAGTGATACCTTCCCACATCTCTTCCAGTTCTAGATGTGGCTGTTCACAGAAACAACTTCTGCCACCTAGAAGCTAAACCAAAGTTCCCCTGTATAACTTGGACTTTGAGCCTCTACTGTGAGCTAAATAGCCTTATAAAGTTAGTTGCTTCAGGTATTTCTTTCCCGTAATGCAAAGCTAACTAATATACTTGGGTCAGGACCGTGATTTAAAGGAGTCTAGAGACCTAGAGATGCCTGGCAAAAATGAAGCTGAATATTCAAGGCAAGGAAGAACTATAAATCTTTCCCAAAAAGGAGCAGCACAACCAAAGCCACAGAAACATGGAAGAATGTGGTGTGACTTGGAGAGTAGCAAGTCTTCCTATATGAACAGAGTTTAGGAAAAGTGGAATGAGGAAGGAGATCAAGTTGCCAGGCTTAAGAGTTTGGATTTAATTCTGTAGACTAGTGGTGGTGAACCTCTTAGAGCTTTCAGTGATAACAAACATCTGACATGCATAAGTTCACCACCACTTCTCTGAGGCCCAGAGAAGTGAGCTATTTGTATCTGCATGTTTAAAATATTGCTAAGTGCTACAGACATAGCTCAGAGCTAAATGTGTACTTAGCATGTATGGGCTCTATCTATCCCCAGAATCAAAGAAAGCGCAACAAAAATACTGCTCTGTGCTAGATATTGTGGAACATGCCTATAGCCTCAGATACTCAGAAGGATGAAGTAAAAGGATCATTTGTTCCCAAGGAATTTGGGGCTAATGTGAGCAGAGTAATGAGAACATGAATCTTAAAAAAAAAAAAAAAAAAGAGTGCTATTCAGAAACAACAGTAATACAATATTATCAGAATAGCTAAATGAAAAGCACAAATAAAATCATTATTAAGGGAACAGAGCAACTGGAACTCCATACATACACTGCTGGTGGGAATGTAAATTTGCATAACCATTTTAGGATACAGATTTGGAGTGTTTACTAGATCTGAACATACATCTGGTGACTAAACTTCTGATGACAAATTTCTCTTCTATTTTCACCAAAAAGCATGCATAAGAATCTCTATAGTAGCACCATTTATAATAGCCAAAATTTGGAAACAACCCAAACATCCATGAATAGTTGATAGCATAAAGACATGACATAGCCAATCACTGGAACATTACTTAGCAGTAAACATGCATTCAGCTTAGCTGGGGTGAATACCACAAATCTAATACAACTAACAGAACCCTAGCACAGAAGAAAACAAATTGTGATTCCACTTATGAAAGTCCAAAATTATACTTATGATATTAGATATCAGGATAGCAGTTACTTTCCAGGGTGAAGTGACTGAAGGGACACATAGGAGCTTCTGAGGTACTGGTAATGTTCTACTTCTCCTCCATGTATGGTACATTATATGCACTTTTTGAAAGTTTCGCTGAATTACACCCTTACAATTTGTGTACTTTTCTATAAATGTTATATTTCCACTTAAGTTTGCTTATGAGGACTGGGGCTGTAGCTTGGTAGTAAGGTGCTGGGATGATGTGTTTGAGGATTGGAGTATGAACCTCAACACTGAAAAAAAGAAGTTTACTTGTGAAAGTGTATTCCAGCCAGGGAGTTAGCTCAGTGGCTTAAGCACCTACCTTGCAAGTGTGAGGTCCTGAGTTTGATTCCTGGTACCAAAAATAAATAAATTAATTAATTAAATTTAAAAAAAGAAAATGTGGATTGGGAGGAGTGGTTTCTTAGGCAGAAAGTCCAGAGAGAAGGCCATGGGAGTAGTTGAGCCACCTCCTGGTTTTCTTATTTTATCCTCAGTATGTTGTATGTACTTTGATGGTTGTTTCCTTCAGGCAGATTAGCTAAGCTGTTGGGAGAACAGTGCTGGATGGAAGTAGCTGTAATAGACAAGTGCCCTCAAATAACCCAAGAAACAAAAATTGGCCGGCCAAATAGCTCAGTGGATTAAAGCACCTCCAAGCAAGTGCAGGGGATGGGGGTTTGATGCCCTCAGCCTGCCATACTGTCCCTGCCCCTAGGGCATGCTGAGAAGACAATTGAGACTGGATATGGTGGTGCACACCTGTAATCCCAGCTCTTGGGCGGCTGTTAACAGGTGGATCATTGTAAGTCTGATCTAGCAGTGAGACCCTGAACACCCTGTGACCCTTCCCTAAAATACAAAACAAACAAACAAACAGGGGCTGGGAAGATGGCTCAGTGGAATAAGTGCTTCCCTGGTAAGCACAAGGGCCTGAGTTCAATTCCCGGTTCCACAAAAAAAAAAAAACAAAAAACCAAAAACTAAAAAAAAAAAAACAAACCACCAAGGTTCAGGAATATATTCCTTACTCCACCCCATTCTGAAATCACTGTGGCCATGGGAATGGATAGATGAAGGTCATAGCAAGTGAGTCACTTACTTCCTTAATCTCTGAGAATGTTTTTGTCATTCTCAACCCATCCTCCCAGACATGGAGGCTTAGTTTAGGATCAGAACATAATGCATCCTTTCCCAGAGATTCAATCTTCTTTTCTTTCACCTCTCTTACGTCATCTAAATCCTGCAAGATCCCCAGGAAAGGAATTGAGAGGTTGGGGCCTAGTAACAAGGAAGGAACTGCCGAGGGAGGTCACTCTCCATTAGGCAGAAGGGATGCTCCAGACCAGAGTCCAGTTACACTCTTGGAAGCTGGGAAATCAGCCAGTGTTTCATCTTTTGTTTTTTCCTCCTGGGGCTTCCTGTCCCAGTTGTGGATGGAAAGAGGTCATGGGTACTTCCTGGCCTCTACAAATAAATCTTTCCATTGTCATTCACCAGGGCAGTAACAGACAGCAATCCTGCCTTCTGAAGAAACTCATCCCAAATGCCATCAAAAGTCCCTACAAGAGGAGGATATGTACATCTGGGACAGAAAGAGGAATAGGTGGGAACTCTATGAGGAAGTATCGGAGTGCTAGGGATTCCTAATTTGTTCTGTGATTCTCATTACCTAGAACAGTTCCTGGCCCATAGAACAAGCCAGTAAACACTAAGTAAATGGACAAATTACTCTAATATCTTCCTTTAACTGAGCCTTAGAAACCTAGTCTAAAATGAAAAAGAAAGTTCCTTAAGGACATATGATGTGACAGTTATCAAATTAGCATGAGAATGCAGGACTCCTCAATTTCATACCCATGTTCTTCTATAGGACAATTTGGACATTAAAGAGGGAGCTAATGGAAACAAAACTTTAAGAAAATCACTTACAGAACTTGATAGCTGACCTGACCCTGAAATTTGGATAAGACTGGACCCCTGCTTGAGGAATTTGAAGATGAATGATGAAGACCATTATGAAGTGGCTCTGAGCAGGATTTAATATTAACCACTTGGTTTTTTCCATGTCTGTTCAAGGCCTGAGCCTCTTGTCTGGAGATGGGCAGTGGACTTATAGTAAGTGAACCTCTATGAGTCACTGATCCTGAGGGAGGCCTGTAGTGGCAGGTGAAGCGGTGAAGCCTCAAAGGATAAGACAGAGCCACAGCTAACAACACTTGGTCCCAACCTCAGCTAACTAGGTAACAACTGTAGCTGTAGGCATCTCACGCCTAGGTGCAGACCTTCCTGGAGATAACATTGTTCTCCTAAATTAACATATTTGTTAGTGGTTCCTGCCTTTCTTCAGTATTCTCTGTCCCTGTTTTGGTAACTAGGTAAGTGTGGCCCACCCAGAGAAGATCTTTGTCTTAGACCCTAGAGAATTTTGAATTCTGTTAGAGAATTTTGATCCTCCTGTACCCTAAATCATACCACTTGACTTATTTAAGCCTTCAACATACACTCATTTGGGAGTTTGCTGACCTAATAGGTTTGTGGTAACTGAGGGATAATATTAACATGTTAGATGAAAACTGAATAAAATTTATAGGATAAGAAGAGAGATGATTGTGCTAAGAGCAACCTTTTCCTTCTGGTCGTGGGGAAAAATGGGTATTGCCTAGGGAATGATGTGGACCTGGAGGAAGGGACTTGATTTATTATCAAACCTGCCCTCAAAAGAAACTCATGGAGGACACTATGACCCTGACAAAGAGGACACTATGACTGCTGACATTTCAGCGGCAAGGTGGGAGTACAGGCTTTGGCTTGTTAAGAGAGTGCAATTGGAAGTTCCAGGGAAGGAGCCCACAGAAATCCTGCTAAAGCCTACTGTTATGATTTAGATATATTCTCCTCCATAACTCTCATCCACTCAAGAGGCAGGGGTTTGGAAGGTGGTTACATCAGGCATACCATACTCAGCAGTGGATTCACCATCTAATGAGATCAGCAGGTGAATGTGTTGTTAGGAGAGAGGTGCTGGTTGGAGGTAGGCCACTGAGCAAAGATCTACAAGGGTGTATTTCCCCTCCATAGGGCCTCACTTTTTTCTCTGCTTTGTGGCTGCCATGACTTAAGCCACTTTCTTCCACCAGGCCCTTCCATATCCCTTCTTTCCTTGGAGCCAGTCAACTATGGACTGGGTCCAATAAAAACCCACAGCCAAAATAGATCTCTCCCCTTTTAATTTGTGTTAGTTATTTTGTCCCAATGCTGAGAAAATGACTAAGCTACCTTCCAAAAAAAAGAATTGGTTTTGGACATCTGACTCACCCCCCAAAAAGCAACAACATATAGCAATTGAATCCCTTCATCTTCTCATCCTTTCTCCTTTTTGGAGGTAGAAGTGGATTCACCTCGAAATTTATGATGCTCAAGTCAGAGCCCCTCACTTCCATTGGTCTCCTTAGGACAATACATTTTTTTTTTTAGGTGTAATTTTGTTTTTCTTATTTTCTACTGACACATAACTGATTGCCACAAACAATTTTTATTTTTTTAAATGTATTTATTTATTTAATGCATTTAGTACAGGGCCTTCAGGGTCTCACTACACAGATCAGACTTGCAGTGATCCTTTCTGTTTTTCAGCCTCCCAAGTGCTGGGCTCACAGGCAAGCACCACCACACTGATTCACCTTCTCAGCACGTCCTCAGGGTGGGGCCAACACAGCAGGCCAGGGAATCCCCAGCCTCTGTGTCTGCCTAAGCAGGTGGCTTAATCTGCTGAGCTCTCAGGCTGGCCCTAAGTGAGACCTTGATCCATTGGGAGCCAAGGGCATGTCTCCCTGGTAGAGCACTTACCTTAGCACCACATACACAAAAGGAAGGGACATTAGTGCTTACTCTTTCCCTCTCTGCATGCATCCACTAAGGAAAAGCCATGTGGGGACACAGCAGGGTGACCATTGCAAGGCAGGAAGAGAACTCTAAGCAGAAATTGACTATAGCAGTGCTCTGTTGGACGTCCAGATCCATAGAAAATAAATGTCTATTTTTTAAGACACTCAATCCATGGTACTGCATTATGGCAATTTGAGCAAACTAATACCTCTTATGTAGTTCATAGGATAGATGTTTGTTTTCTTCAAGCCAGCTAGAGGATATCTCCATGAGTTCTGCAATCAGTTGAAGAAAGTTTCCAGCTTACTGAAGGGCTCACTAAATTAAGTCAGACTCACCATGACAATATCCCTCTTTCCATTTAATTGAATCATAGGAGGGATGTTTCTTCCCATTTACAAGCTCTACCTCCATTCCAAGGGAAGGCAGTACAGGGGCAAAGATCACTAGGGTGTAATTTTGGAATTCTGCTTAACATAAAGCTTATAAATTATATAAGCTTTAGTATATATACAGCCTGGATCCAGCCTGCATGGATGGAGTACAATAGTGGTGGTCACGGGGAGTATTTTTCTATCTGCAACAAAGTGAGTTCAGCTTGTTCAAGAAAATACATTATAGTAGAGGAGACATAAATACAGTAAGATAAATGTACAGTAGAATAGCAAAAGTACATAATCCTTCAAAGAAGTGTTCAGAGTAGGAAAGTTCCTAGATTTGGAATTGGAAGGTTGAGCAATAGTTATTAGTCACTTAAATGGTAGTATGCCATGTATACAAAGCAAATAACCCAGAAGAAAAAATTGGCAATTGGTAAAATAGGCAATCCACAGAAGGGGAAATACAACTGGTCAACAGACACACAAAAAACTGCTTTAACTCACCAGTGTTAGAGAAATGCAAGTTTTTTAAAAAAATAGAATAGTTTTTCAATAAAAATATTAAGAGGATCCTGAGGGTTGGGGAGATAGTTCAGTAAAATAAGTGCTTCCCTGGAAGAGCAAGGGCCTGAGTTCCATCCCGAGTCTGAAAAAAAAAAAAAAAAAAATCTTGTTACAATAGGAGAAAAGAGAAATTTTTATCTTCCCATGTCAGTTTCATGCCTGAGGCACTAAAACAAAAGATAGATGTGATAGTTAGCTGGTTATGTCAGTATAACATCCAACCAGATTGGCTCAACATAGTTCTCAATGTGGAAGACTTACCCTAGAGAGGATTGTCGCCAGAATGGTATATTTTATTCAAACTCAGGACCTGGTTCTTGCCAGATAAGCATTTAATCCACTGAGCTATGTCCCCAGCCCTTCCAGAATGGCATAAAATGCCTCTGTTTCTTTGGAGGATCTCCAGGCTTCCCCTTTATTCCGGCTTCCACCATAGACCTTTTGGCTTCCTGATAGACTCACACGAGGCAATGCACTGTTCTAGGCCTTCAACGGAGCCTTCAGATCTCCAGCATACAGACAGACCTTTTACACTATTCTGCGTCAGACTCTCTGAGCAGACAATATAAGCCAGTCGTGTACATTCTTATATATTTTGCATTAAATTATTATATATTTTTATACCTTACTAGAGAAATTAATGTTTCTATAGTAAGCATTGACTGATACAACAAATAAACAAGATAAAAACATATATATTTATTTGATATGTTTTATGTGACACAGGAAACTTCATAATGAAATAAAGACCAAAGAAATAAGTCAACTTTGTATTTTTATTCTGGGCTGGAGGAAGGAGTAGATAGTCATGAAGAAATACGAATGGGTAACAAAGTATGATCTAATGGTAATAAACTAGGAGGAACATAGCAAGCTTATTTGCTCAGCATTTTCTCTGTGACCATTTGTCTTCATAGTTAGGAATGTTATTTTCTTCTGGCTAGGGGGAAAATGCTCTAAAATGAGACTCTAATGACCTTCTTCAGGAGGAGCTCATAAAATCTTTTCTAGGTTTTATAACTTTCATCAGAGTAGAAAAGCAGGAAAAAAGTAAGAGAGAACTTGCTGCTTTTGCTGTTTTCTCAAAGTGCCAAAGTGATACAGTTTGGGGTAGCATGTCCTGAATTCCGTCTTTACACAGTAAGGAAATGAACATCATTATGCATAGTTGGTAGAGGTATAACAGTATACCATGCTTTGCTTGGGAATTATAGGATTTAAGTTTTTTTTTTTTTTTTTTTTTTTGGAACCGGGAATTGAACTCAGGCCCCCGTGCTTGCCAGGGAAGCACTTATTCCACTTAGCCATCTCCCCGGCCCCAGTATCAACTTGATTAGTTTGGGAGCCACTTGAGACACACTCCTAAAAGTGTGGCTTGGTGAGTCACAGAGTTGTGCTTTAGCTATCTGGTCACTGCTCCTTTCTGTCTGGCACTGCTGTCTGCTCCACTTCCCAGCCACACGAACTATGTATGTTTGCTTCATCCTGCCCAATAGCTATGATGGTTCTGCCTTGGAGCCTGTTAGTCATGGACGGAATATCCAAAACTGTGGGCCAAATTAAACTTCTCTTTAAGTTGTGGATATTGGGTATTACTACTCTGCAAAAGAAAAACTGGCTAATACAAGATGTATTCTGGAAGAAGCTATTAAAGTTTAAAATGTGTATAATCTTGAGCTGGCCATCTTTTTTTAAGACTAAACTTTTATTTTTCTCTATTTTTTAAGGGAAAGGTCTACAGGGTATTCAGGGTCTCACTACTAGATTGGACTCATAGTGATCCTCCTGTTCACAGCCTCACAAGTGCTGGGATTACATGCGTGTGCCATCATGCCCAGTCTCAATCGCCATCTCAGCATGCCTTGGGTGCGGGGCTGGCACCTGGCTCCTGTGCCTGCTTGCATGCACTTTAATTTGCTGAGCTATTTGGCAGGCCCAAGACTAAACATTTAGAACAAGAGTATTAAAGCCTAAAAGTATATTATAGGGATGCTTATGAAATCTTTCTTATAGCAGCAAAAAGTGGAAATAGCCTGGCCACCCAAAAACATAGTAATAACTTAATATGTTTTGTGCATTTATATTACATTATGGAGTATGATTTTAAATCTTAAATATTTTCAGAGCAAGCTAAATATGTACCATCCAGGAGGAATGACTATGAAACAGTTAAATGAAAAGGCAAGTTTCACAATAATTAATGTGTAACCTCTGCCCATTTTTGTTTTTAGAAAAGGAAAAACACTTATTTCTATGTATAATTTCTCGTACTATCAATGCAGCAAGTTGCATAATATGATTTGAATATTAGTTAAGTGGGAGTGAAGTGGGGAATCAAGGTGAGGGAGTGGTACAAGTATAAGCATTAAAGGAAGAAGGGGTAACTTTTTAGTAGGTATTTTTGTGTTTTTTTTTGTTTTTGTTTTTTGTGGAACTGGGGATTGAACTCAGGCCCTTGCACTTGCCAGGGAAGCGCTTATTCCACTGAGCCATCTCCCCGGCCCTTTAGCAGGTATTTTATATACTAATTTTATGTTATTTTACTTATAAGTGGGTATCCTTCCAATTAAAATGTATGATATATTAAAAGATAAGAGAAAAGGCATCAGTCAGGCTAAATCTCAATCCCTGTCCTATCTTACTAGCTGGGTAATCATGAATTAATTATTAAACTTCTCTGAGCCTCAGCTTTTCACCTGTTAAAATGACGGTAATACTTAGTTTCCAGAGTTGTTGTGAGGATTGTGTGAGATACTACGCTAAGTGCTGGCACACAGTAGATGCTCAACACAGCAGTCATTAGCTCTGTTCAGGACTGAACTGACACAGGGAAACCTTGAACAAGTTAATGATTTGATTTTGTTGCAGCAAGGTTTCTTCAGAAAAACAATTCACACTAATCACTTTAATAACTAGAATTTAAAACAGGGACTTAGTTAATAGGTAATAGAGGACTGAAAGATAATAAAATAAACTAAGCAGCTGCCTCCCCCAAGCATGGAGCAATATGTTGGTTCAATTACAACTGAACCCACCTGTTTTCTAGTCAAATCTACAATCTAGTGGGTCAGTACTGCCACACGGTTTCAATTATTTCTTGGCTCATTTAATATTATTCTCCCTTGGGATTTGTAAATAAGTACAGTAGTATGCGTTTCTCCTACTAGTAAGTAACCCTGCTGTACAAAAAAAAAACCCTCGCCACTAATGTTTTAGCAACATAGAATCTTTCTCATTAGCACACATCTTTTTTTTTTCAAATTTTAATTTTATTTTAGCACAGTGTCCCTTGCTATTATGTGGTTCCACTTTTGTGGACTATTTCACTGGTTTTCAAAAAATATCAATCTAAATTATATTGTGGATTTTTCACTCTATTGTGGGATTTTGTAGTACTATACAGTACACATATGTTAAAATTACAGAGGTTTATAAGATCAGAAAATGGTTAAGAGGGGCCAGCGAGATAGCTCAGCAGCCTAAAGTGCCTGCTTAAGTAGCTTAGGCAGGTGCAGGGGACCAAGGTTCGATACCAGGTACTACATGCTGCCCACATGGGTGGACTGAGCTGTCCAAAAATCAAAACAAAACAAAACAAAATACATAGAGTTGGCCAAATAGCTCAGTGGATTAAAGTGCCTGCTTAGGCAGATGCAGGGGCCTGGAGCTCAATCCCCAGGCCTGCTGTGCCAGCCCTGCCCCCAGGGCATACTGAGATAGCAATTGAGACTGAGCACGTGGTGCCTGCCTGTAATCCCAGCCTTTGGGAGGCTGAAAACAGGAGGATCACTATGAGCCTGATCTACACAGTGAGACCCTGTAGATCCTGTACCAAATATATATATATATATAACTGCCAAGAAAACTGAAGAAATAATAGTTTAAATTTTAAAATATTTGATTACAAGCATGAATCCTTTGATCTGAGGAGAAAGCTTAGAAAAGGCAAAATACAAGAAGTATGAAGAGAAACATCAAGAATCAAGATATGTCATATGCTGGGGATATAGTTCTTGGTATACCACATTCCTATCATGTGGAAGTCCCTGAGTTTTGTCTTTAGCAGATCAGACAGACATAGAAAGGAGAGAGACACTGAATGAGAGACAGAGAAAGAGTGACAGGCACAGACATGCAGAGAGAGACAGAAAGACAAACAGAGACAGAGACAGAGAGACACAGAGAGAGATAGATATTAGCCAAATTATTTTTCAAAATAGTGAAAAAGGGCCAGGGAGATGGCTCAGTGGAATAAGCACTTCCCTGGCAAGCGCAAGGGCCTGAGTTCAATCCCTGGTTCTGCCAAAAAAAAAAATAGTGAAAAAGAGTGTTACATTTCTTGTTATATAGGTCTCACTTTATCTCGGTCTTAAGCATCCAGCAGAAAAGTATACAAATGAGTATATAAAGTAAAGCTATGTGCTGAGGTGAAAGGCTCCAGTCAACAACTTCTGTAGACAACCCACCACTGTTGCGGCCTGCTGGATTGTGCTGGAGTGTTCTGCTGAATTCATGCACCTATAGTATTTAGATGCCAAGGGAATACCCATCTCTGACAGGACTGAACAGAAAAAAGGGATGAAAAGGAAGCACCATTTTGTATTTGTATATACAAAATAGCATAGATATACAGATACTTTCACTTAATTCAATGAGAAGATTTGTACTAATAGTGTTTGGGCACGATATACTGTCTGCTTCTTATATTATAGATAACCACTAAGAAGATAACATTGTACAATGTATTAATTATTGAAACTGTCCTATTAAAAAAATAAAATTAAGCTGGGTGTGGTGGTGCATGCCTGTAATCCCAGCACTCGGAGGCTGAGGCAGGAGGATTGTTGTGAGTTCGAGACCAGCCTGAGCTACCGAGTGAGCTTAAGTCCAGCCTGAACAGCATAATGAGACCCTGTCTCAAAAAGACAAAAAATAAATAAATAAATAAATAAAATAAAATTAATAATACAAAATAGTGAAAAAGATAAAACACTGACATCAGAGGAAAAAAGACATGTTACATACAAAGGAACAAAGCTAAGGATGATAACATATTTTTGGAAATGATGCAAGTGAGAAAACAGTACAGTAACATTTAGTTGTGGAAAAAATTGTGAACTGAAAATTCTATAATCAGTGAGGAGCATCATTTATTTTTTAACTTTTTATTTTTAGAGTATTAGCATAGTATTACAACAAAAATAGTAGTAAAACAAAAATTGCAAGTGATACAGGATTTCACTTAACAAAATAATATGAATTTCACAGTATTTGTTATAATGCATTATGTTATCTTCCAACCAGTTATTCATATTACCAGATATATGCATGCAAAGTTGGAAGAAGAAAAAAAAAGAAATACATAAGAAATTAAGAGTAAAAGGACAACTAAAAAAAGGAGACAAAACAAAGTATTAACTGCTCCTTTCTGTAGAACAGCAGAAATCCACAGTACAGTTGGCCAAACCATCCTGCTTGCATGCATAGATATATCTTTTTCTCCCACTCCTTCTCCTGTCCTTCTCAACTCAGTAATTCTTGAGAGCATCATTTAAATAAAAGGTTTTTTTCAACATACAAAAGTGAAAGACTTCATTACTAGGAGACATGCATGTCAAGAAATACTATTTAAAGTTTTTTAGTAAAGAGAAAAATAAGGTATTAACTGCAGCACTTGGGAGGCTAAGGCCAGAGGGCTTCTGTAAATTAGAGGCCAGCCTGGGCTACATAGTGAGTTCCAGGCCAGCCTGAACTACATACCAAGATCCTGTCTCATTAAAAAAAATTATTACAGTGGTACTTCATTTCACAAACTTAATTCTTTCCGTGATTCTAATCACAAATCAAATTAATTATCAGCCAACTCAAATTCAGCGGTTAGGTACCACTCTTTATTTGCTTTTGTCTTTTTTTTTTTTTTTTTTTTCAGAACTGGGGATTGAACTCAGGCCCTTGCACTTGCCAGGGAAGCACTTATTCCACTGAACCATCTCCCTGGCCCCTAGGTACCACTCTTTAAAAGAAAGAGATACAATGTGGCTGGGCGTGATGGCGCATACCTGTAGTCCCAGCACTCACATGGCTGAGGCAGGAGGACTGTTGTGAGTTCAAGACCAGCCTGAGCTGCATAGTGAGACCCTGTCTCTAAAAGACAAAAAAGATACAATGTGTTCTGGGTGCAGTGGCACATGTCTATAATCCCAGGACCCTGACAGGCTGATGCAGGATGACTCCAAATTCCAGCCCATCCCAGGTAATTAATTAATTAATTAATTGTGCAGGGTCTCACTATGCAGCCCATACTCCTAGTGATCCTCCTGATTTCTGCCTCCCTAGTGCTGGGATTAGAGGTGCATGCCACCACACCCAGAATCCATCGCTGGCTCAGCACTGAAGGGGGGTGCAGCATGGCATGAGGATCCAGGAATATTGAACCCTGGTCCCTATGCTTACTTAGGAAGCACTTAGTCCACTGAGCTATACCACCAGCCCTATCCCAGGTAATTTATCAATTTAGCAACACTCTTTCTCAAAAAGAAAAAAAGAAAAAAATCTTTAAGGTGTATTTCTTATTGCAAATACCTTAGATTCAATCCCCAGTATCACAAAACTAAATGAATAAATACATAAATAAAAAAAAAGTATAATAGCAATGGCACAAAAGACAAGAGAGAGAAATGGAAGCAGATTTTATGACACAGATATAAAATGGCATAATGTCACTTAAAGGTAGACTATGAAAATTAAAGATATATATTTTAAAATCCAAAATAGCACTATAAGAATAAAAGTGTTATATCTAATAAGCTAAAAAAAAAAAAAAAAAAAGAGAGAGAGAGAGATAAAATGGAACCGACATAGACTAGGGCATGGCAAAGCTGGATGGGGATGTACACATTCCTGTTAATCGCAAGATTCCAGAACACATGTGCCGAACAGTTCCCCCAGCCCTGCATACAGACTTTAGAGAACTTGAGCAGGCTTTTCATAGGATGTCTTAGACTTGACATCAGCCCGAGGTGTGAGTTGCCAGCACTGCCTCTCAGGACCCACATGTAGAAGTTCTCACAGGTTTCCTCATGAAAGTTTTGAACAGTATGAAAGGACAGATGCCAAAAAGAGCTTGCTATATTGGCCTTCCACACGATAACCTACCCAGGTTTCTCTAGGGTTTTATCTTGCTTTTTCCTCTTTTACTTGACCCATGCTTGCTCTGAAAGTGCCAGTTTCCCTCTCATTCTTCACTTCTACTTAAAAAAAAAAAAAAAAAAAAAAAAAAAAAAAAAAAACTCTTATTATTTATTTGGTACAAGGTCTCACCATGCAGGTCAGAGGCATAGTGATCCTCCTATCTCAGCCTCCCTGTGCTGGCTGGGATTACAGGCATGTGCAACCACGTCTGGTGTTGGAGCTGGCACAGCATGAGGTACCAGGAATCAAACTTGGGTCCTTATGCTTTCCAGGCAGGCGCTTAGACCCTGAGCTATCTCCCAGCCTTCACTTTTACTTTTTCAAATAAATGTTGTCACTGCTTTTTGCTCATTTTGCTCATTTCTTTGTTCAAGATTAGAACAACCTGGAGTTTAACCCCAGGAGAGATGAACAGCCTTTTGTAAAATTTAATTGGCAAGCCATTTTTATTTTATTTACTTGTATTTTAGGGAAGGCTCTACAGGGTGTTTAGGGTCTCACTAGTAGATCAGACTCATAGTGATCTACTTATTTACAGCCTCTTAAGAGCTGGGATTATAGGCGGGCACCACCATGCCCAGTCTCAATTGTGCTCTCAGCTTGCCCCTGGGGGCGGGGCCGGCATGGCAGGCCCGGGGATTGAACCCCCCTGCCCCTGCGCCTGCTTGCAGGCACTTTAATCCACTGAACTATTTGACTGGCCCTTGGCAAGTCATTTTTAGAAGGAGCTATCCAATAACATTTTGGTGAGCCAGCCAGGACATTCCAATAATGGAATCATAAAAAAAAATTAATTATAATTTTGAAAAGAATGGGAGAGAAAGACTCAACTTTTATGATCTTGTCTTTATGGATCAAAATGCTATTCCCTGGAAGGCAATGACTCTGTTAAGTTTTGTTTTCAATATCCAATTTTTACCTTTCTACAATTAAAGAATATATACTATAAAAAAGTAATTTCAAGAAGTACCTTGCTGCACTGGATATGGCATCACACACCTGTACAGTAATCTAGCACTTAAGAGCCTAAGGCAGGAGGATCATCTTCTTTGAGGCTATCTGGGGTACATAGTGAGTTCAAGACCAACCTGAACTACATAGCAAGACTCTGTCTCAAACAAACAAGACAAGACGAGACAAGATATGACAAGTATCCTGCTGCACGAAGTTTAATCTGACCAAAGGTCTAATGCTGATGCTCTGGCTATTAAAAAGAAAAAAAAGCACAGAATGTTAAAGACAGAACTTCACCAAACACCCATTCCACACACTCATATCCCATTTTACAGAATGTGAGGCCCAGAGGCCAGAAATGACTTTTATAAATCAGATACTGCATTAGCAGAACAGGAGCAGGAACCCAAGTCTCCTGGCTCTATTCAATTCTATTCAATGTAACAAACACCTAAGTGGGCCCCTGGGGACCCAGCCAAGGAAAAGGAGTGGTGGACGTTCTCTGGGAAGAGGTTTAGAAAAGGGTGACTTCACTGGGTGGAAGGTCAGTACCAGGGAACATCAATTGTTCCTAGGCAACCAATAATCTGTACCATCCCCACCCCACAACAGGAGTATGGTGAGTAAACTGACCCTGAATCATGCAAAGCTAGATGAAACTTCTGCAACCCATGAGGCCAAGCAAAAAGTATAAATCAGCACAGGAAGAGAGCATAATTCTGATAAGGATTTTAAAGGGCAGGCAGGATTTCCACAGGTGGAGATAGAGTTGGAATTATGCACGTGCAGCAGTCACGGCAAAGGCAACTTGCGCATCCCAGAGTTAGGTTAGAGTCCCAGGCTATCTATTTTATTAAATTCCCTTCACTTCTCTGTGCCTGTTTGTTGAGCTGTAAAGTTGACATCAACCATTCTCTGTGCAGACTTGTTGGGAGGATTAAATGAGATAAAGCACGAATGAGCCTAACATTAATGGTGGCTGTTAGACCTATTATTGTATTTCAGGCACTTGCCCAATTAATTCTAACAAAGTACTTTTTTTTTTTAAGATAGACTCTTGCTATGTAGTTCAGGCTGGCCTTGAATTTACCATGTACCCCAGGCTAACCTTGAACTTGTGGCAATCTTCCTGCCTCAGCCTCCTGCATGCTAGAATTACGGGTATGTGATGCTGAGCCTAGCCTATACAATATTTTTACAAATTAGGAAGCTGGAGCTTAGAAAGATGAAGAACTTTACCTAAGCTGTTCAGTAAACACTGATAAGGCAATGAACACACGGTTGTGGCAGAGTCCATATTGGAAAGCAGTAAAGCACCTATCAGCTGTACTTGCCTTTGGAGGATGAATTCTATGATAACAGGTCATGATTCATCCTTTTGGATGTCATTTTGACCCAAGGTGGCAGTAGGAGAGACTCCCATTCAACTCAAGGAAAAAGTTCTGAACAATGAGGGTTGTTCAACAAACAGCTAACAGAACGTTTCTCAAACACAAGTGATGAATGAGCTCCTGTTTAAAATCCTTATGGACCCACCCCAAAGTTAAACAATTTTTATTTTGATACCACTTTCATACTTATAAGAAAGTGACTCAGTATAAATTCCTTGTGTTTATGGCTGTTCCAAAACTCTAAAGCAAGAAACGGGAAATAACCAAACTGCCATCCCTACCCAATGTAAAAAAAATTTCCAGTTAATATGGAGGAAGTCATCGTTTCACTGGAAGAAAATTGTTATTTGCAACCTGAGTATGATACATATTGCTCTGGCACAAGTTCTTTTGAGACTTGGTATGCCCATAGCTCTGTGTACCATAGGCAGCTCCCACTGCATATCACCAAAATGAAAGAGACTATTCAAAAGTTTCCATAGACAAGTGTCAAATACATAAAGATATATTAACCCTATGGGGAGGAGGGCTCAAGTAGAGCAATTGGGGCCTAATCATTTACAAAACCCTGAGCCATCCTCACTAGAAAAGCTATAAAGCAGGACCTATAGTGCTTTGGGGTGGAATGACTGAGTCACCCAAGAAATCTGTGCATCTGCTTTCTGCTGTTTACCTCTTTACTTACTGGTAATCGTCAGCTTACTGGGTAAATTCTTCATCTGGAAGCCTTCTTCCTGCCTCTGCAAGACAAACAGGTCTCACCTACTTTGTGTGTACTCACACTGTACCCTCCAAACTTGGTCACAAGGTCATAAAGCTCAATAGCATAATCATTCATTCAGTTCCTTGCCTCTGTCGCTAGACTGAGCTCCACAAAAACAGGTCCTGAGTCTGATCATTTCTGGTCCTCACTTCCTCACACAGGACTAGGCTCAGGTAATAGTGCATCTGGGGTGAGCAGCTGGCTGAGATAAAAAGCTCAGCCTCAATAATGAGTTAGTGGTGTAGAATTTTAAGAAAGGAAGATGCTTTATTTCTAAGTAGGCAAAAGAAGACAGGCACAAGCTGCCCTGGAGAAGGCAGGAGTCTGGATGGATAGGGCCTTTGTCGCTGGCTTTTTAAATTAGGTTTTAGGGATCCCCTCCTCCTAGGTGGATAACTGGAACTTGTCACAATCTGATTGGATGTCTTAGATGAGTTCTGGGCCACAGGTGAAGATGGAGAGATGTGGTTATCTTTTTTAGTACAGAGTCTGTAGGGTCTCACTACACAGATCAGACTAGTAATGATTCTCCTATTTTCAGCCTCTCAAGCGCTGGGATTACAGATGTGCACCATCACGCCCAGTCTCAGTTGCTGTCTCACTATGGGAGTGGGGCAGCACAGCATGTGGTGCCAAGGATTGAACCCCTGTCCCTGCAAGGGGTGGTTATCTTAGCTTTGGTTCACTGCCTTCCTCCTGCTCTGCCCTCTGGTCTTTGAATTAAGTTCTTTGCCATTTGTGCTACATGGTGCCTTCCTACCTCTGGTTTTCTCTACCCTTGTCCTTTTAATTGCAGAAGAATTCCTAAAGTTTTAAACTCCTAGTCAGGTTTAGCATAAAAATCTAATGAACCCCTATTCTAATCTTTCCCGGCCCACAAACCTCTCTCTCTCTACATTATAATATTAAATAAACAAGAGAATGAATGAATGAATGAGCAATTGACCTCTCAGATTCCCTTTCAGTTCTGGGATAGTCACTTCTATCACCAGCGCATTCTTTCCTTTCCCTCGCTCCCATTTTTGTTCCTGCAAGAGCTTAGAAAGAACATTTAACCTGAGAGACAGAAGCATCCTTGTGCCTTTCGGTGTCTGCTCCTTGTTTTGTATGTGAAATAGCTAAAGGGCAGAGGGCAAGTGCCTCGCTCCAGGCCATCCAGCTCAGATATAAGCATACTAGATCAGGACCCCTGTGCCCTGGTAACCACTTTAGTGTTTCTTCCAAGACATTGTCTAGGTATTATTTATTCTTTCAGGTAGTTTTAGTTAGGGCTGCCATGGGGGAAAGTGTGACCTCACCTCCTCCATGGCAGTGTTTTGGGAACAACTAGATTCTCACGGTTCTTCCAATGGTGGCAGGGTGCCCATGTCAGGCAAGGTATTTTTCATACTGAAAAAGAAACAAAAATAGCGTCAGGACTAGTTTGTAATTTCCCCAGAGTTGCTGAACTCTAAAAACTCTTTGTTTCCCTCCTCAGCTTCTAATGCTACCCTCGTCCTCAGTAAAGTAAAGCAGGAAGGTAGACTCGTTCTTTTTTTTAAAGAAAATCTGTACTTACTTACTTATGTACATATTCAGTTCTAGATGCATTTATTTTTTGCAACAGGCCAATATGGACATCCTGCAACTCCCACCCCTCTTCCTCCTTATTTTAGACATTTTACTTCTCTCTCATGGCCAAAAACACTAGTGTCATCCCTAACCCCCGGACATCCTTCTTCCTTCCAGGCAGGGAGGCAGCCAGCATCCTCATGCCTCGCCTTCCCGGGGGGCCCAGGCTTTGACCTCACAACTGCTAGACCCTCATTCAACATTTAATCACTTCCTCTCCCAACACTCCGCCTGCTGTCCTTCACCCTGACTCTTGGCTGTGCCCTTGAGATCCAGGTGGAGAGAAATCCAGAAGGGAAGGAAATGCAGAATCATGGTCAAATATTACAGAAACAAATAATAAATAATATATATATAATGTTTTATTTCATCATATAAGCCAGTTCCACTTGTAGGTGTCATCATTCCTTAAAGCAATAGCTAAGTTTATGTTATCAGTTTCATACATGCTATAAATTTCACAAAAATAAATTTAAGAATAGTAAGAATTGTCTAATATTACAAAATATTTATTAGTTCCCATGTAGCTACCAGGTGATTTCTGACTTCCTCCCAGACCATAAATAAAACATAAAAAGAAGCAAGAAAACAGATTCTGCTATTCTGGGAAAAGTTACCTCATCATGTACTTGCACTGTCTGAAAGAAAAGATCTCACAGGACCAGTTAGTGATGTGTTTTGTCTCTTACCCAACAGCTCTCGCCATTTGCATGCTTCCCATACTCTTGTATGGCAGCAGACAACCCACCAAATCTCAGTCAAGGTATGGAAATACCTATGCCCATGTTTGAGCGAATAGTGGTTGAACAGGTATATACATCTGTCTAAGCTGTTCACACTAGATACTTACATATATTCATTTTATTGCATGTATACTTAGTGTGTTTTGTTTCCCTGGGACCTCAATGGGACTAGGCAAGAGGAATGTTAAGTGGATAGAACACAGTGTCAGTGCTGAGTACCAGCTACTGAGCATCAGAGTAATTAAACAGTGAGTGTGTGTGTTGATATACAAGGCCCCTAATGCACAGGACCTAAGGAAGAATGCTCTCTTGTGCAAACCATGGATGGCACTGCTTCCTTGATTCCTCCTTTTTCCCACTTCCCATAACCAACCCACAAGCAGGTCCTGTGGATTCTACTTCCAATATCTAGTTTGAATTTCTCCTTTTCTCCATCCCCACTTCCACCCTCCCCCAGCCCAGACAGCCATCTTTCCCTACTCGCACTTACAATAACATCTTTCTGACTGGCCTTTCTGCTTCCACTCTTGCTGTCTGCCAGCCAGTTTGCCAGAAGGAAATCAGTATGCTTTTAAAATGTAAATAGCATAGCATTACTCTCTTGCTTAAAATCACTCCATGGTGTTCCCTTTGCTCTACAGAGAAAGACCTTTTACCTTAAAGTAACCAAGTGGGGTGTCCATGATCTGGCCTCTGTATCATTCTCTGGCCTCACTTCAGACCAGCTTCACCAGTCTTCTCGTTTTCTTCAGTCCACCACTCTTAGCCCCCACAGAGGCTCTTCTCTCTGCCTGGAACATTCTCTTATTTGACAGTGATTTGTTCTTCTGCCACTTCAGAGAGGCCTCTCAGTGGACACTGTCTTCTATTACTCACCCATTCTATTCTCTACCGTCACAATACCTTAATGATGTACTTGTGCCAGCGGGTTTGTGTGCTCCTGCCCCAACACGGGAATGGACTATTCATTGTACTTCTAGCACCTACTTTATCCTGCATGGTGAGAACACTCAATATTGTTAGACAAATGGATGTTTTAAAACTGGAAGATTAGGGGCCGGTCAAATAGCTCAGCAGATTAAAGCATATGCAAGCACGTACAGGGGCCAGGGGTTCGATCCCTGGGTCTGCTTTGCCAGCGCTGCTCCTGGGGCACACTGAGATGGCAATGGAGACTGGGCATGGTGGTCCATGCCTGTAATCCCAGCTCTTGGGAGTCTGTAAACAGAGGGACCACTATGGGTCTGATCTAGTAGTGAGACTGAACACCCTGTAGACCCTTCCCTAAAAATACAAAAAGCAAACAAAAAAAACCCTGCAAGATGGCACAAAGAGTCCTGGTATTTTGGAAAACCAGTGTGGAAGGTAAAGAAAGTAGGGGAGAACAAGTTGGAGGAGGAAGTTGCCATCTGTGCCGGTCTTAAAATCTCAGTGGACCAACTTTTACTTTTGAAAGTAATGATTAAAAAACAGGATTTAGGATGACCCTTATGTAGACTACAGAGTGAGAACTCTGCTTTAGGACCTCCAAATCCACTTTGAAAAGGAGGGTTAGGAGTATAAATCAGGAATAGACCATGAAGGAGCCAGGGAGATGGCTCAGTGCAATAAGTGCTTCCCTGGCAAGCACAAGGGCCTGAGTTCAAGCCCCGGTTCTGCCAAAAAGGAAAAAAAAAAAAAAAAAAAAGGAATAGACCATGAGCTGAGCATATATAAGGCCCTGGGTCTGATGTCAGCACCACCACCCCTGCAAAAAAAAAAGGAAGAGAAAGAATCATCCAAATTATTCTGGATGAATTCAAGTCAATGTGAAAAAAGGAAAGGAACTAGGTATGGTGGTGTTTACCTGTATTCTGAGGCAGGAGGATTATGAGAGTATAAGGCCAGCCTGAATTACATAGTAAGACCATCTCAAACAAACAAAAAAATATTTTCAAATGTTATGAATAGCCACTTTTTAGAGCAGTTTAAGGTTTACAGAAAATTTAAGCAGCAAGTACACGGAGTTCATATTTCCCTTTTTGCTCTTGTCTTCCTTAGTTTCCTTCATCCTTAATGTCTTTAATCCTAAGTATCTTATTCTGATGCGACACACCTGCTATAATTAATGAACAAATATCAGTATGATTTATCCACAGAAGTATTGGGGACCTGGCCAAGATCCCCAAGAGCCTATATGTGGGGTATGGTGAAAGGATGAAATAGGAAATATAAATTCAGTAATGCACAAAGGGGGCCTGCCTCAGGACGGGCAGGGACAAAGACACTGCAAGCCAGCCACTACATATTGGGGGTATGCAGTGATAGGCTGGGCTAGTGGAAGAGTCTGTAATCCCAAACCTCCATTTGTCCCTTAGGGAAGTATGCAAAATTAGCCACTGTGAATTTGTGGTCTCTCTAAAAGGACTCCTGCTTCATATCAAAACAAATCCTAGGCTGTCACTGAAATCTTTAATAGGAGTAAAGTCATTTGAGTTGTTTTTCTGACCTCAGACATATTAACAGCCTTAGGTACACTGGTACAGAACCTCATAAAATCCAGCCTGTTTGCCTTAGAGCCTAGGGCTATCTTAATGCTGTTATTGGTGGTTTTTTTTTTTTTTTCAATCACAGCACTGCCATTGATGACCCAAAATGACTTTTGTGACCTTCTCTGAAACCTGCATTGTTTACATTTGTCCATGCTAGTTTGTTGCTATAGCTGATTTCCTGGCCTTGAATGTCATTCTGGTTTTATTCCATTTTCCCTCTCAGTTCCCGTCCCAGCCACCCCTGCATCTATTTCCCAACTGCAGGAGGACTAGGTAATTACTTCTGTTTGAGTATCAGTACTTCTGCTCCTTCAGCCCCACAAATTACACACCCTCTGTACATGGACTGCCTTCCTGTCTAGACAGGGTAGGGGCTAAGAAAGATGACATCGCCCTGGTTCCTTAACTCAGTGGCCTCATCGCTTACATAGATCTTGTATCACCTCGGCACAGCATCTGAAGTAAGTTTTTCAAGGACCTAGCAAACTATTCAAGAACAGTATCCTCTTCTTAAAATTGATTTACTTATATGACACTGCAAGGGCCACACAGCATATGCTGTAGCCAGCTTTCCTTTGAAGACCCAGCCAGTCTTCAAAGTCGCTGACTTGCACCTGAACGAGTTCCACTCACACTAGGACCTGCCCTCCACTGAAAATGAAGCAGCCCTGACAAAATTCACTGTGCCTTCCCAGGTATATGTATCTGTAAACATTAATTTAGTCATGCAAGGATATAAACGTTTGCCTCCATGCTTAGAGCATTCCTTGGATCTGGCTAAAGCCTTTGATCCTGTTTCTATCACACTCTTACACATGTTAGTCAGGAGTACTGGACTACTGTATTACATATTGTACAAGTCCAGCATTGGGCTTACAGAATTGCACAAACTAAACTACTGAACACCTGGGAGACGCCAACTTGGCACTTGATCTTGCAAACTGTGTATGCCAGAGAAGCGCTCTGTCACTGAGCCCCGGCTCAAGCCTGCGCGGGTTCCAGTGAGCGAACACCTCCAGGATCTTCTACCAAGACTGGTGAGCAGAGGTTCCGGGTGTGACCCTGAGTCCCCGCCCCCAGGCCCAGGCGGGGGGGGGGGCGGCCCAGGGCTGCAGCCAACCGCGTGATGCCGATACCTAAGCCTTCGGTCCGGCTGCTGTGGCTGGGGCGGCTGCAGTATGCCGAGTTGCTGGCGCTACAGGAGCGCTGGCTGAGACGAATGCAGGCGGAACCTGGCCCTGAGGACTCGTTGGGGACCGAGGCGGGCGCGCTCCTGCTCTGCGAACCCGCAGGACCCGTGTACACAGCAGGGCTGCGCGGCGGCCTGACGCCCGAGGAAACTGCGCGGTTGCAGGCCTTGGGAGCAGAGGTGCGCACCACAGGCCGCGGCGGCCTGGCCACTTTCCATGGCCCAGGCCAGCTGCTCTGTCACCCAGTGCTGGACTTGCGGCGCCTCGGCCTGCGCCTGCGCACGCACGTGGCCTCGCTGGAGGCGTGCGCGGTGCGCCTGTGCGAGCTCCTAGGTCTGCAGGGAGCGCGCGCTCGGCCCCCGCCCTACACCGGGGTCTGGCTGGGCGAGGACAAGATCTGCGCGATCGGTGAGCACCGCTGGGCGGGGCGGGGCGGGGCGGGGCGGGGCGGGGCGGGGGGAGGGACCCGGGGCGGGGGTGCCGAAAGCGCCAGTTTTGAGTCTGAGCTAACCGTAGAATTTAAGGGATTAGCACATTCCCCAGATAACCTTGTGGTTGGAGGGGAGACAGACGTCCTCAGAAGTTACGTAGGTACACTCACTGTTATGGATGGAAATATGTAATTAGAAAGCTACTTCTTATGGAAAACTGGGTGCTTTTAAAATGAAAGAATCGTTGTTTAAGCAGTCCTCATAATAAGGACAGCCGACCAGAACCACACAGCCCCAGCCCTGTATCTAGCTTGATCTCTTCGCCAAGTCTATGCACAATCCATGTTCCAGAAAGGGTTATTAAAAATGGTAATCTGGCCAGATTACCTCATTGCACCAAGACGATTCTGAAGCCTGGGGGTGCGGGGCATTGGAGATGAGGTAGAAAGTATCTATTCTCAGAACCTTTGGTTTGCCTTGCAGGAGTCCGCTGTGGAAGGCATATCACATCCCACGGCCTAGCTTTGAACTGCTCCACGGATCTCACATGGTTTGAGCACATTGTGCCCTGTGGACTGGTTGGGACAGGGGTCACCTCCCTGAGTAAGGAGCTCCAGAAGCATGTTACTGTGGATGAAGCAATGCCACATTTCCTTGTGGCCTTTAAGGAAGCATACAAGTGCACATTGGTCGCTGAGGACAGCCTCAACTAAAGGCATTCATGTTAGCTCAGCTAGGATGGTTCTGTACCAGAAAGTACCAAATCTGAGTTCAATCACCAGAACCTCGATTTTAGAGCTAGCATGTCATTCTGTGACCAGGATACCAAAGGCAAGTCATAATTCCTTAGGTATGTTGGTATTATCCCAATGTATCTCAAAGGTAATGAATATGAACTTACTGCAAAAGCAGCACACACTGTATAAAACAGAAGGATTGGGCCGTTTTTTCAGGATAGAAAATGCAGTTATCAGAGACTGTCATTTTTCAATTAATTGTTACTTTCTCAATATTGTATCTAGTTGAGCATTTCTGGTTAATTTTGTGAGATTCCCTCAGGAAGCTGAGGCATGCGGATTGCCAGGAGGTAAGGCCAGCTAAAGTAAGACCATATTTAAAAAATTGTTTTTTTTGTTTTTTTGTTTTTTTTGTGGGAATCAAAATCATTGGATGGCCCAGGTAAAAGTGATATGATGTACTTTTTTCTTTCTCAAAAGATCAATGTACGTCCTTTTTGCAATAAAGGGAAAATCTTCGTGGAGGAATAGAACAGAATCCTGTCATCTTGTGTTGGAGTCTTCAGATTTGGTAATTCATCTGTTTTTGGGTCATGTGATCCCTCCGTTTGAAAGACTGTGTATAGTTATCTACTTATACATAAAAACAATAAATATATATTTTTTCAGGTTGAGAAATTGAGAGAAGCTTAGCTAGGTGTCTCTAGGCTGAAATCTCTGCCTAAACTTGCCTTAAACATGTGAGCTAGGAGTGGAGGATGGTTTTAGAAATAACAGCTCAGTTGTCTGGTTGATTGTGGTTGGTGACAGGAGGCCTTCTTTCCTCACTGTGTGGACCACCACTGGGGCCACTGGTATGTTCCCATGACAGGTCATCTGGCTTCCCCAGAGCAAGTTTTTTGGGTTTTTTTTTTTTTTTTTTTTTTTCTCTTTTTGAGACAGGGTCTCACTATGCAGTTCAAGCTGGCCTTAAGCTCACTTTGTAGCTCAGGCTGGTTTCTAACTCACAACAATCCTCCTGCTTCAGCCTCCCGAGTGCTAGGATTACAGGCCTGTGTCACCATGCCCGGCTGCCAGAGCAAGTTTTATTAGAGGCAAAATAGGGTTCGCCATGTTTTTTTATGACCCAGACACATGGCTATTTTCTGCATTCTCCTAGCAGTTGAGCCCCATTTTAGTGTGCAAGGGCCATCATATGAACTGTGAACTTCATATGAACTTTAGGGGCTATCTTGGAGACCAGCTACCAGAGCCTATTAAGAGGAGAAGGAACCTTCACACTGAGGATTCAAAGGACCCTGGTTCCAGTCTTGACTTGATGTAGAGGTCACCTGCCTTCTGGCTTCACTTTCACCTTCAAGTGATGCTATCCCTTAGAAACATAATGGGAGCCACATTGCTTCATTAAAATGGTTTTTGAAAAACATGATTTTTTCACTCAATCTGGTCAAAATATAAAGCAATACAAGTACATTAATAAAATATTTTACAGGTTTTAATACTTAGTCTCCAAAATCTTGTATGTATTTTGCTTACATAGCACACCCTATTTTGGATTAGCCACATTTTAATTTTTTAGGCAGGGTCACACTGTATTATAGACTGGCATTGAATGCACTGTGTATCCCAGGCTGGCCTCAAACTCCTGGCAATCCTGCCTCACCATTCTAAGTGCTGGGATTACAGGTGTGCACCATTATATCCTGCTCGACTGGCCACATTTTCTACATGTTCATTGGTCACATGGGGGATAGCCTTAGACTGAATATTGTATCTTTTTTTTCTTTTAATTTTTTTTCTCAGTACTGTGATAATGAAGTTTTTCTTTTTTTAAAATTTATTTATTTGTATTTTAACTTGAAGAGTGAAAAATAGAAGCAAAAACAAAGAGAAAAAATGACAAACAGGGTAACATACAATGATACATGTGTTACAGATTTTCAAAACATGGATAGCTAATTATATATATATTTTTTCTTTTTTGTTTTTAATAAAACAATCCAACACAAATCAGCAGTCCACAGTAGAAGCAGGTTATCTACCGAAGTTATTGACTTGAGCCATTCACAGCTCATTATATTAATATAATTTAACTTTATATACCTCCATTTTTATACCTTTCTACTGGATGGTTAAGACAGAATTAAAGCAAGACCTATATAACAAAAAGTGTAACTTTTGTATTAGATAAGGTCAGTCTGAATATTGTATCTAAAGTCCTCCCCAGCTTCTAGGAAGAAAAATATGTCTCATTTTTAACTATTGAGTGCAAATAATGTGTATCAGTTGTTCAAGCTGAAACAACATTAAAGGTAATATTTCTACCCTGTATTTATAGGGATAAAAACCAAGGTTATACAATAAATTAATGACAAAGCCAGGACCAAATCTCAGATGTGAAACCTTTCTCATACCCTCTTCCTGCTGTACACATTGACTTAGAGCTCAGAACAGTATGCTTTGTGTCATAGACAATCAATATTAGTTAATTAATGGTTTGTCCACCCATAATTTGGCTCATATCCTTAGTTCCCCATCCATGATACCATTGTCAGGGTATGGGAGTTAAGAGATAGTTGGTAATTACTTTACAATATTACTGCCAAGAAGGGAAATAATTACTCCAGAAAAAAATAGTTAGATACTCATGGTTAGGTACAGTGTTTCTACCCACCTGATATTTGCCGCATCTGTATCACCCTTAATAAATGATTATAGAGCTTATACTTGAATGACTCAAGAGACAAACATTTATTCAAAATCTATTTATAGGGGCCAGTGAGATGGCTCAGTGGAATAAGTGTTTCCCTGGAAAGCTCAAGGGCCTGAGTTCAATCCCCAGCTCTGCAAAAAAAAAAAACAATCTATTTATAGTGCCAGCTATTACTATATTAGCCCTCACTTTTTAAAATCTGCTTGCTTGTTTATTTATTTATTATTTATTGTGGTACCAGGGATCAAACCTGATACCCTGCATTTGTGAGGCAGGTGCTTATGCTGTTGAGCTAGCTCCCTGGCCCTTTGTTAGCCCTCTTAAGTACATTCTTTCATTGAACAGCCTGTATAGTCCTGAATCACAGAGAATCACTACATGGTGTTGTAGTTGATTTATTCAACCTTCGTAGGCCTCAGTTTCATTACATAAAACAGAGATTATTGCAGCACCTGTCTCAGAGCATGGCAAGAAGTACCTCATGACAGATGAAAGAGTATAGTGTTAACACAGAATAAATGCTCAGAATGCATTATCATTGTTATTATTACCATTTGTTCTCAGCCTTCTTGGGGAAAGTGCTCTCAGTTCCCTTAGCTTCTCCTAAGACAGTAGGGTCTTCATGAGTGGAGCTGTGACTATCTTATTTCCTTCATATTTTGGGTTATACCACTAAGTCTATTATACAGGAGACTATTTGTAAATACTAAGTGGAATTGGACTATTCAAAGTCTTCTCTCATGCTGCCTGCATGCTTGCCTGTGTACCAGCCCTAGCTCATGTGTGTCCCAGTAATTTCTGTGTCTCTTGGTATACATCAACCACTGAAAAGCACAGCAAACTATCATTTCCTCTGCTGGACTTAATGGGACACAAACTGGTACTAAGAGGCTTCTGTGAATCTATAGGTGTGTTTTCTTTGGTCCTCAGAAAATTTTCACGAGTGTATGTGTGTATTTAAGTTAAATAACAGTCAACATTTACAAACAGACCTTCTGCCTAATGGTTGGAACTGAAATATAGATGTGTTTTAAGTTGTGCTCTCCAGTAAGGTGCGTTCCCTTTTCCCCACCAGCCTCTCTGCTGACATTGGCTTTGATCATTGGCTTCCATGAGCCCTGGAAGCATTTGGGTTAGTGACCCCAAAGCTAGATATTTCCTTATTTAAGATTCAGTAGGATGCAGGCTCCTCTATCAAAGCACCATTTCTATACCATAGTCATGGGGAGGCTTTTACAAAAGGACCATTCTGGGACTCAGGAGACTAAGGCAGAAGGATCATGAATTTGAGGAAAGCCTAGATAATATGAGACTGTCAGAGAGAGAGAGAGAGAGGAGAGAGAGAAGTATGAGAAAATGTTCAACACCACTAGTTATCTGGGAAGTGCAAATCAAAACCACAGTGAAATCCAAATGACTTATTGAAAGGAGTAAAGTCATTGTATTAGTTAGCCTTTCCATTGCTAGGACAAAATACCTAATACCCGTATCTTAAGGAGGAAGTGCATTCACTTCATGGTCACCTCAGTCCAAGGCAAAAAAAAAAGGCATAGTAGAACAACTTGGTCAAATCAAAGAGGAAAAGACAACCTCCTGAGATACACTTCCAGTGGTCTACCTCTTCCTTCTGGATCTCACATTCTAACAGTGCTTTCAGCTATTAACTCATCAATGGACTAATCCACTGGTGAATTTAATATCTTGGCTAGCATGACATGATATTTCACTGTGGTTTTGATTTATGCTTCCCAGATAACTAGTGGTGTTGAGCATTTTCTCACATACTTATTTCTCTCTCTCTCTCTCTCTCTCTCTCTCTCTCTCTCTCTCTCTCTGACAGTCTCACATCCACTCACCTTCCAAAAGCTCCAATTCTGAACAGAGACTTTTGAAGGATATTTTAGATCTAAACCATAACAATGAAATGTGGAGAAAAGATGTAGCACACTATTGGGGGAAATGTAAATTAGTATAGTTATAATAGAAAACGTAAGTTTCTTAAAAAAAGAATGAAAATATTGGACTTCTGGAGGATGATGGACTGGTAAACAGCAGGGAAATAGTCTCTCTGAGTTGGTGTCCAGACACTGGAATATAATGATGTGAGGAAGAGGACAAACTGGGTCACCAGGACCCAGTAAAGATCTCAAGGAAGAATTGATCTCCTTAGGGAGAGTAAAGAGAGAAACTTTAATGAAGAAGATGAAGGTAGTAACTGGTGCTTTCTCCTTGAGCCCTGGTTTCATTGCACAGGAGGGATGGCTTGAACCTGCAGATGTGCAGTGACTACTGGTGACCACTGGTGACTCCAGTGTCCTCCATGGAGAAATGCCCCAGGGGAATGGAGCAGTAAGCATAGTGGACTTCCGTGGCTGATGAGTTACTCAGGTTTAGACATCCCCAAGAAGAAAATAATTGGTTGGTAGCAATCATTTTTTTGTTTTGTTTTGCAGAAAAAAAATTCAACTTTACTGAATGTAACAACAGCAGATTTTCAAATTAATTATTTTTACTTTATGATAATTAGTTTTTTTTTTTTTTTTTTTTTTGTGGAACTGGGGATTGAACTCAGGCCCTTGCACTTGCCAGGGAAGCACTTATTCCACTGAGCTGTCTCCCTGATAATTAGTTTTGAAGCTATCTGATCCATGCTAGAATTTACTAACTGGTACTATATGAAGATGCTTGTCTATTATTTAAATTTTATATCCATAAACAAATATATTTAAATGTAGATAGATGCATTTGTGATTGGATTATTGCGTGATAATCCCTACTGTTTTCACTGATCAAGCTGGCAATAGGGATTATCTGCTGTACAGATAATTTGAAGCACAAGCATAAATTTGAATTTTATGCAAAAATTCAGTTTTCTTACTCTTATATTAGTGGGAGCTTACATCTGTAACTTATAGGCAAGCATATACTTTTTATTCTAGGTCTTGTGCAGGGGCACACGCAGAGTGGCTGGCCCACAACTTGTGCTGATGAGGTCCATGCTCTCGGGGTCCTGAAGTTCCTGCCATTGTGTGCACACTGAAGCCCAGGTCTTTGGTATGATCCTGTCTGATCATAGCTTCAGCTTTGAAGGAGTTGCAGAATAATCTAGATTTAGTTTAAGGTGAAGGCTGCTAGGAACTGAGTATGTGATGCCTTGACAGATTTAAAAAAAATCCAAGATTGAAACAAACAATAAGATGCAGCAAAAATCACAGAAGAAACCAGAACTTCTTGACAATGAAAAACTGTCTGATATGGTTGTTCCTGTTATAGTAGGATACGCAGTGAGGATCAGTGATTATGGATGGAAGCAGTAAGTTTGTGAAAGTCTACATTACCTAACTGCAGTTCATCAAGTTCCTGCTAAGAGGTCATTTGATCTCTTGATGTTATGGTTTGTGTGTATTTGTTCCCCCAAATCCTCATTGGGGTGTGGTTCTAGAGTTTGTGATTGATTCATGATCCAAAGTGTGACTATGGCTGGGTTAGTGTGTGAGTGCTATACCCAGCCTGAGGAGGAGAGAGAATTGCTCTCTGTTGCCCTTGTTGGTGCTACTCCCCCTTTTTGTTCCTGCTGTTTTGCTGTTTTCTGCCACCATGAACTGCTGACCTCTGCCATGTGCCACTCTGCCTTGGAGCCAGCTGAGAATGGACTGAAACCTCTACAAACTGTGAGCTAAATACACCTTTCCTTCCTTAATTCTGGGTGTTATCCCAGCAATGTGAGAACAGTAACTGAGACACTTGGTAAAGAATCTAAATGGGAAAAGGTACTCTATGATTGTGAACAATCTCTTGAAACCTATCTCAGTGGAAGGCAGTTTGAAAAAATCAAGACTGACACAGTTCTTATCTTGTGTAGGAAGAAAGAGAAAAATACTCAGTGGGGATTCAGGTTGAAAGAGTGCAAAGAAAAAGAAAAGCTAACCTATGAGGCCTGGAGCCATCTTGGAGAGCAGACGATTGTGTTGGGAACTCAGGGTACTATGAGCTGGCTCTGTCTAGTGGCTCCAAGTGCAAGTTTAAGCCAGAAGAAGGCACATGGAGAGTTGCAGGCTGAACAAACTGGGTTCCAACCTCCAGGGCAGGAAATAGCCTGAACATGAGTGGAACTCAAGGTGCAGCCTTGCTGAGTTTATCCACTATCCTATCACCAATCTACAGCTGGCTCGCTGGTATTAATCCCCATGGTTCCTGACTCTGCCCACCTTGGCTACCATTGATAGCAGAGACATGTCTTAAAGTGGACATTGTTTTTTCTTATTTCCTTCTTTTTCCCTTTGTTTTTGATTTTGTTGTTTTCTTTTTTCTGGATCTTGTTTTTATATGAATGTGAACATTGTTTCTAATATTTTGTTGTTCTGTTCTGTTCTTGTTTTTATTCCTTCTCTTTCCCTCCTGTCTTCTTCACCAGTTTCCCAAATTTTGCATAATATTTATCTTCTAGCCTTGCTTCTACTCTTTCTTGTCTCAATTTTCCCAAACCTCTCTTAAGTTTTCTCCCCTGAGAGTAAAATCACCATATCAAGGGCATATTTACCATATATAGTTTTATATTTTCTTTTAGTTTTTTTAATATAACCACAACTACAGTTCACAGTTAAAGGTGGCAAATTCATGGTTACTGCTGTTATTGCTGATTGCACTACTTTAGCCACAGTGACATAATTGCTCTAATCAGGTATTTTTCCTGATATCTCAAGATTGAGATTACCTAAAGGTCATAAAAATACTAGAGGCCAGTGCCAAGAACCAAGGCCAAGGCCAAATAGGCAGTAACTTGAACCCCAATAAATTGAAGAGATAGAATTTTTCAACAGATTTAGAAGCTCTGCTACACCAGGAAGACATCTCTGAGAAATAGGAATTTCCTGAGAGTTCTAAATAATAGCAATAAAGATACTTTCCATAAACTTAAAAAAAAAAGAAAGAAAACTGGAAGACACTTAAATTATAATCCTACACTTTCAGCTCACCAAACACAAACCCCTGACAATGAAGTGGAACAATTTCAAAGCCACCAACTTGGAATCCGAAATGATGACAGCAGAAATAGCAAAGCAGGTGAATGAGGTGCTAGAAAAAAACAAGAAATTATTTCTCAGATAACTAGAGAGATGGTGACCATAATGAAAGACATTGCATACAAAAATAGAAGTACTGGGCTGGGGAGATGGCTCAGTGGAATAAGCACTTCCCTGGCAAGCTCAAGGGCCTGAGTTCAATCCCCAGTTCCGCCAAAAAAAAAAAAAAAAAAAAAAAAAAAAAAAAAAAAAAAAAAAAAAAAAAAAAAAAAAATAGAGGTACTTACCAAAATGATGGAAACCATGAATGCCCAACATAGAAAATAAATAGAAGCCATGAGACAGATTAAAGTGGACATCCAGGGGATTAAAAACTTCATTGAAAGTACACACAACAGAATGAACCAATGTGAAGACAGAATACCCAATAGAAAAGACAGCATTGCAGTTGGTGGTCCTGAAAGAGTTCTTTAAGATAACAGGGGACCATGAAAAATCAATCCAACAGTTGCTAGATAATACAAAGGAGAATAACATAAAATTGATCAGAATCAATGAACAAGTGGGAGATAGTGAAAATCATACAAAAACCTTTTCACAAAAGTAGTGTCAAAAAACTTAAGCAGGTAAAGACTGTAACATACATATAAGTGAGGCATGTAGAACTCCTATGAGCTATTATCAAAATGAATCTAAGGTATATAATAGTCAAAGTTCCAGAATTCAACACAAGAATAGAATAATAAAAACTTAGCCAGGTGTAGTGGCGCATGCCTGTAATCCCAGCACTCGGGAGGCTGAGGCAGGAGGATTGTTGTGAATTCGAGACCAGCCTGAGCTACAAAGTGAGCTCGAGGTCAGCCTGAACTGCATAGTGAGACCCTGTCTCAAAAAGACAAAAATAAATAAATAAAAATAAAAATAAAAACTTTTAGATAAAAGAAATGAGCCACTTATAAAGGAAAGTCCATCAGAATCATAGCAGACTTCTCAACAAAAATGCTCAAGTCAAGGAGAGCATGGAGTGAAGTATTGCAACCCCTAAAAGGAAACACTATGCAACCCAGATTAATGCACTCTGAAAAACTATCTTTCAGAATGGATGGAGAAATAAGATATTTCTGTGACAAAGAACACCTGGAGAAATTCATGACCATCAAAGTAGCACTCCAAAATATTCTAAAGGACATTCTAGAAAGAGATAAATGCTTCAACTCCATGAGCCCCAACGAAGTGAATCCACCAGGCAAGACAAGCATTAAGTAAGGAGAAAAATGCTGGCAAGATAGCTCAGTAGACTGAGTGCCTGCTTAGGCAAGTACAGCGGCTAGGGTTTGATCCCTGGCACCACACGCCATGCTGACTGTGCCCCTGGGCCTGCTGAGCCAGCAACTGAGTCTGGGTGTAGTGGCATATAATCCCAGTGCTGGGGAGGCTAAAAAAGGAAGACCAATACAAGTTTGAGCTGTGTAGAGAGACACTACACAAAATAAAACAACAAAAAAGGGAGAAACAACAGAAGAATAACATTACAAGGATCATTCAATACATATCAGTTATAACTATTTATGCTAATGGTCTCAATTCACCAATGAAAAGAAATGGACTAGTAGAATGCATCAAAAAGCAACACCCAACCATAGGATGTACACAAGAAACACATTTAATTAAAAAAGAAATTCATAGTCTGAAAGCCAAAGTATGGAAAACAATTCCCCATGTCACGGGAGCCCAGAAGAAAACAGGGGTAGTTATTATATTTGAAGACAAAGTGGATATCAAAGCAAGGTTGTTTAAAGGAAACAAGATCACTACATCGTTATGAAGAGAACAATTCAAGAGGAAAAGATAGCAGTCAACAATACATATGCAACAAATACCAGCATACCCAACTACATAAAACGAATATAAATGGACATGAAATAAAATAAGGACTAATACAGATGTAATGAGGGACTTTGATAACCCACTGTCACAAGTAGATCAACTAGACAAAAAAATAAAATAAAGAAATGTCAGAACTGAACCAAACTTTTAAACAAATGGACTCAGTAGGTGTCTATAGATTGTTCAACCCCTCAACAACAAAATTATACATTCTTCTCAGATGAACACAGGGCATTTTTGAAAACAGGCCACATATAGCTTGTACAACATGCCTAAGTAAATGCAAAGGAATTGAAATTATCCTACCCATATTATCAGACCATATGCAATGAAATTAGAAATTTATGGCAAAAGAAAACAGAAGAATTTCATAAGCACATGGAAAATAAATGAAACCCTCCTGAACAACCAATGGCTCATAGATGAAATTAATGAAGAAATTAGCTTCTACAATTAAATGATAATGCCAGTACAACATATTAGAACTCATGGAATACAATAAAAGCATTCCTAAGTGGGATATTTATGGTAGTGAATTCCCATATCAGAAAAACATATGAAAAACCTAATGTTGAAACTCAAGCTTCTAGAAAAAAAGAACACGTCGGATTGAAACCTCACACAAAGGAGGAAATTGTAAAGGCCAGGACAGAAATTAATGCAATAGAAACTGTAAAGGAAAAGGACCAATAAGTTGAGAGTTTGTTTTTTGAAAGACTAAGTAAAATTGACAAACCTTCAGCCAATCTTATGAGAAAAAGGAAAGACTCAAATCCAGGCAATTGGGGCAACCCGCTTGGGACCCCCTTCTATCCCTCTCCGACAGAAGCTTTTCTATCCAATCAAGTTTTTCTTCAATCTCCATTTGTTCCTAAAATTCATTCTTCGGTTTCAGAGAACAGGAACTCATCAAGGTCAGGTTGGGAGTTTTACTTCCCTGTATCATTTGGAGGTCATCCACCAAGATCATTGGACGGAGGTATGACTTTGCTTTTCTTTTATAAATTCTGAATTGAGACTTGCTTAGGTAACAAATTTTTATGTTTCAAATGTTTATATGTCTTTACTCCTTGCTTATAATTGTTCATGTTTTTGTTTCATAGTACTGTTAAAATTGCTTGCAATTGCTTATGATTTGTCTCATGGTTTTGCTAAAATGTTGGTCAAAATGTTGGTAAATCTTAGTTAACGTGGAAATGTTATAAGGTTATGATATTTCTTTAGTGGGACATCTTATGACTGTTGTGTACTTGTATATGTTGCATTTGAACTAGATGCTAAATGTACTGGTATTCCTTGCTTGAATTTAGACAGTGCTAGAAAGAGTGATGTCAATAAGACTCTTAGTAGATTTAATGTAAAGGATAAAATGAGACCTTTAAATATAGTCAGACTTAGGAAATATACATGCCTGTATATAAAACACGGGACTCCTTTTGCCAGTTAAATGACATTAGGTCGGCAACCGTTCTTAAGACTTGGAGCACAGGTTTCACTGGGATAGACTGGCTTTGACCCCCCTCCCCCATGCTAGAGGGAATGTCAGGCCTGCTCTGTTTCAGTTTCCTTCTTTTGACTTTACTCCTAATTTTCCATCTCTTTGTACTTTCCTTTTTTAGAGGCATGTAAAGTTGGGAAAACTCTGACTGTTCTAGATAAGTGAAGCCCTTTGAAAATGAGTGTTTGTTAACGCCGAAGACAGGAAAGTCATTTTAGAAAAAGGACACATACCCTGTCTCTGGGTCAGATGAGACAAAGAGGACTATGCCTGTCCAGGAGAACACATGTAACAACCATGTCCCCGCTTAGTGTTCTGGGCAGGTCTCCTTTGGGAGACTAAACTTGAGACACAGTGGAGAGAACTGACTTCTGGGTGACACCAGAAGGAGCTATCTCCAAAAGCAGCACACTTATGGGACCAAAACACATTTATTGTAGGGAGTATTCAGTCTTTTCTCATAGGTTTGGTTATCATTTAGGTACATAAGAGATGAGTTGTGGACTTTAAAGCTAAGTGATCTTGTTCAGGCTTTCAACTATCCTTTATAGAACTTGAATAAACAGTGGTTACTCTGCCAGCTAGTAAATGCTCTTAGAGCAGCTGCCACTCTTTAAAGTAGAGGACAGGATTCCCCAGCTGTTTGATGAATCCCCATTGAAGCCTATGGCTGATGGAATGTTGACCAGGGAAACTGCTGGATTCCTTTCTGGAGACATCTCTGGTTGTGTTGGGCTAAAAGAAACTAAGAATGCCTGAGGGGAGAACGCGCCAAAACCCAAAGGTTCCGTGGTGGAAATTGGCCCCTGACCACAGAAAGATCTCCACTTACTTATTATACTTTTTCTCTCTTTACTAATAAACTAGGGACTTTACCTGAGCTTTTCAGTAGAATAAGTTAATGAGTCTTTCAAAAATTAGGCTGAGATAGCTTACAATGGTGGTTGTCAGGGGAAATTGTTTTATATCTGTGTCTTATGTGTTAACTAAAATAAGGTTTTTGTCAAGTAAAGTGTTTTTACCAACATGTAAACTGTGATCACTAGTTGATGAATATAAGTGTCACCTGTGTGCTTCAAGAATAAATCTTGTTTAGTTGCTAAAAATATTTACCTAAGTGATCAGACAGAAATCAAGTGTCTGGAGAGAGGCCCAGTCCACGGGGTCAAATCTTCCAGCTTTGATGTTCACAAAAAAAGACAGTATTACAAACTACCATTACATTTAAAAATAAATAAGAGTTAATTTTAAAGAGCCAAGAGATAGACAATCAGTAGAAATTCTAGTTCTCACTGGAGCCCAAGCAGTCAGACCCCTGCTGGCCTGATAGCAAGCCAGGCAGGAAAACTAAAAAAGACATTTTTTTCTTTCAAGTGTATATTTTTAAAAGTCTAAGAACTTAACCAAGCCTTCTAGGTATTTTAAATTTTAGCTATTTATTAGGAAAAAGATACATACCCCTCTGATTTCTTGTAATGTTTGGTAGATACACTGGTAAAACATACTTGCAGAGATGCTAGTTCAATAGGAAAAGTTATTCTTACAGATCAGGAGCTATAAAAGATAGCTTTTGCTCCAGACACCTCATTTGGTACTTTGGTAAAAACTGTTCACATGTCCTATAATTGGAATGGGAAAAAACCAGGAAAAGAAAACAAAGAGACAAAAAATGGCTGCCTTTGTAGCCTCAAAACAGACCCTAAGTCTGATTTTCCTGGCTCCAAAAAGAGCTTAAATGATGGTGAGGTTCATCTGCTACTGCTGTCAGAAGCCGGGACAGCGTAAGAGGGACTTCCTTAAGAGGCCCACCAGCCATGCCCTGACTGCCCACAGCCACTAGAAGCGAGACTGCACTCTGAGGCTGCACTCTGAGGCGGAGGCCCCAGAGCTCAGACTCAGCTTCCCAGGTGGTCCAGTAGCACTAAAGGGCCCTGGGCCTGCATCTTCCCTCTGGACAGACAGTCTCTACCTGTCATTTCATCAAAGGAGCCCTGAGTAATCAAGACTATAGAGGAAAAAGAAACCCAGCCTATTGCTGGACACTGGCACAGGTCTCTTCGTCCTTCTCCAGCCCTGAGCTTCTTTCCAGTCACTGTACCTCAATAAAAAGGTTTTAAAAGATGTGTTGCTCTAGGTATAACTAAGATACTACAATATATTCAGGTTACTTACTAATCAAGATGATACTGAGACTGATGCTTACAAATGTAATATCTTATTCATATATAAGATTTAAAAGGTATTTCATTGGTTTAATTTGACTAAATGCTGTGTATTTCATGATAAATACATAAATTAATCCAGTTGATTTCTGATATAACTCAGGTATTTCATGCTCATAGTTAATAGAGGTTGTGACGTCACTTAACTAAAGCTAGAGAGACTTGTAATAAACTGTCAGGCTCCATAAATACAGAGGTCTAAGAGCTAGTAAGTGACTATTGCTAGGTCTCAAAAAAGTTTATAAGTATACTTGTTAGCTCAAATGTTCATGTTTTGATGTGCTCCAATTTCTCAAAAAAATTTGTTCTTTCCTAGAAGACACTAAAGGTAATCATACAGGTAAAATCTATAACATATGCTAGATTAAGATTCTTTCAACTGACATCCACCAGATTTTGTCTATATGTTGTTCAGTAGACCTCAGTGTCTGACACGAGCTGTAGAAGTAAAAAAGGGTTTACAAAAATAAATTTGTCTAAGTTGGTAAAACTTGCTCAGAATGTGTCTCAGTAAAAAGGATCCAAAATAAAATTATAAATGGAAAATAAAAATGGTGATACTAACAGCTTACAGGAACAAAGGCCAGTCCAAAAATGGAAAAAAGTTATGCTTTCCTAGATCCAGACAGAAAAAAGAGACATTTCAAGCAAAAAATGTCCAAAGCTGCTAGAAAAAAAAAGTGTTTATGATGCAGTCAGAAAAAGTTTCAGACTGAGGTCGTATGTGTCTCCCCTCCCAAGCCTGAGGGAACCCGTGTTAACTGTCAATATAAAAAAAAGCCTGTTAAACTCTCAGTAGGTGCGCATACAGATTTGTCGGGACTTAACACAGCCAGTGGCCCCACTTGCCAACTGGAGAGTACTTGGTGTTTTCCCTATTTCTGACAATTCGTGTGCCCCAATAATAATAAAACAATCCAGTTTGTTTAAAACTGTACAAAATGGCTATAAAAGATAAAAAAGGGATTAAACCCCACATTGAAATATCTAACTTGTCTTTTTCGTAGTCATCCTGTTGATATGATTATTTGACCCATACATACTTAATTGTTTCCTTGCCTTTGTCTTCTCCAGATTCAAAGATGTAATGACAATGTCTGTCATCTATTGAGGACCTTTAGATAAAACCTCTGAAGAATATATCTGACTGCCGGTTCACAGCTACAACCCCTTTAAGCATGAAGGAGCCAGAGGGGCCATCGCCCGAATCCCTCACAGCAGTTCTGGTTACTTCTTCAAAGGAGGGAATGTTGCAGGCAGCAGTTAGATAGAAATATTTTTTAGGTAGTCAGTTAGGGCCAGGCCCTTAAAAGAAATAATAACAAGAAACAAGATGTCTGCAACTCTGAGAGGGACAGAGGCTCCTGCTGTGAACCAGACCTAAAGGCCAAACAAATGCTAAAAGAGTAACACCAGGGATTGATATTCTAAATAGGTAGCTATCTCCTAAAAAGACCCAAGTGAGTCACTAGCCCAACCCCTCAAGGGGAAGAGACCCTGTACTATATTCTTGCCCACTTACTATGTGACTCGCCTCCCCATCTTGGTCCTGGGCCTAATCAACTTTACCTGAGCCATGGTGCTTGTAATCCCATTGGTTGACCATACTTTTGTCCCACCCCATCTCTGCCTAAGTGAGGCCCTTTCTCTACCTTAGACCTGCATGGTTTTGCCCTATAAAAGTCCCTAAAAGAGACAGCTTCCTGGGCAACCTGCTTGGGACCTCCTTCTGTCCCTTTCCGACAAAAAGCTTTTCTATCCAATAAAGTTTTTCTTCAACCTCAAAAAAAAAAAAAAAAAAAAAAAAATCCAGGCAATTAGGAATGAAAAGGTGAAATCACAAAAGATCCCGCAGAAATCCAAAAGACCATCAATAACTAATCTGAGAACCTGTGTTCTAATAAGATGGAAAACACAGAATAAATGGACAGATTTCTAGATACATATCAATTGCTAACGCTGAATGAGAAAGATACGAAATTCTAAATAATTCAGTATCAATGAATTTGAAGATGTACAAACTACCAACCAAGATATGCCCAAACCTGACACATTAATTGCTGAATTCTACAAGAAATTTAGAAAAAAACTAATTTTGTTACTTTTCAGTCTCTGTAAGGAAATTGAAAGGAAGGCAATATTCCCACATTCATGCCTGGAAACAAGTATTACCCTAACACTAAAACTAGAAAAGGAATCAACCGAAAAAGGGCATTACTGGCCAATCTCCCTAGTAAAGATGCAAAAATCCTTAAGATGCTGGCAAACAGGATGCATCAAATCATCAAGATCATGCACCATGACTAAGTAGGATTTATCCTAGGGATCCAGGGATAATGCAACATAGGCAAATCAATAAAGGTAACACACCATATTAATAAAGCCAAAGACAAAAACCCACATGGTCATCTCAATAGATGTAGGAAAAGCATTTGACAAACCCAACACCTATTCTTGATTTAAAAAAAAAAAAAACTACAGAAAATCTTTATCTCAGTTTATTAAAAGTTACCTATGACCAACCATCAGCCAATATTATAGTAAATAGACAAAACCTGAAAGCTTTCACTCTAAAATCAAGAATAAGACAAAGATGTCCACAGTCACAACTCCTCCGTGATCATGGTATCTCCCCTGCCAGGTAAGTATTCACAGTCACAACTCCTATTCAATGTAGTTCAGGAAGTGTTAGGCAGAGCAATTAGACATGAGAAAGAAATAAAAGGAATAAGAATAAAAAAGGATGAAGTTAAATTACCATTATTTGCAGGTGACATGATACTCTTTATATAGAAGATCCCAAAATCTGTGAAAATATTTCTAGATTTTTTTTTTTTTTTTGTCTTTTTGAGACAGGGTCTCACTATGCAGTTCAGGCTGGCCTTAAGCTCACTTTGTAGCTCAGGCTGGGCTCAAACTCACAACAATCCTCCTGCCCCAGCCTCCCAAGTGCTGGGATTACAGGCATGTGCCACCATGCCCAGCCATTTCTAGATTTTAATAACTAAACTCAGTATGATAGCTGGATAAAAATCAATACTCAAAAATCTATAGCATGGGTCAGGGAGATAGCTTAGTGGAATAAGTACCTGCCCGGCAAGTTCAAGGTCCTGAGTTAAAAAAAAACCAAACCTAAAGTATTCCTATACAAAAAAGTAAATTCACTGAGAGAGACATCAGGGAAACATCCTTATGGTAGCATTAAAAAAAACAACAACAACTAGGAATCAATCTAATGAAGGAAGAAACTTTATATGAAACTACAGTACTCTGAAAGAAGAGATCAAAGAAGATACTAGAAAATGAAAAGATAACCCTTGCTCATGGATAGGAAGAACCAACACTGTGAAAATGGCCATATCCCCCAAAATTCTTATATAGATTCAATGCAATCCCAATTAAAATACCATTAGTATACTTTACAGATTTAGAAGAAACAGTCCTAAAATTCATTTGGAACCGGAAGAGACCTAAAATAGCCCTTTTGCTTCTGAACAACAAAGGCAAAGCAGTGGCAACACAATCCCTGACTTGAAATTATACTACAAAACTATTGTGATAAAAATAGTATGGTGGTGGGGGAGACCCAAGAAAAAAAAACGCAGAAACAACTCCAAACACATTCAGCCACCTGATCTTTGACAAAGGAGTCAAATACTTTCACTGGATGAAATATAATCTCTTCAATAAATGGCACTGGAAGAACTGGCCACATGCCAGATACTAAAATTAGATCCATATATTTCACATTACACCAAACTAAATTGAAATGGATCAAAGATCTAAATATTAAAACAAAACAACTCAATCTGGAAGATTGACTAGGTGAATACATTGGTGTAGGCAAAGACTGTGGGAACAAAACTTTAATTGCACAGAAACTATCACATGGAATCAACAAGCAGGATCTCATCGAAAAGCTTTTGAGCCAGGTGTGGTGGCGCAGGCCTGTAATCCCAGCACTCGGGAGGCAGAGGCAGGAGGATTGTTGTGAGTTCAAGACCAGCCTGAAGTGCAAAGTGAGCTTAAGGCCAGCCTGAACTGCATAGTGAGATCCTGTCTCAAAAAGACAAAAAAAAAAAAAAAAAAAAAAAAAAAAAAAAAAAAAAAAAAAAAAAAAAAAAAAAAAAAAAAAAAAAAAAAAAAAAAAAAAAAAAAAAAAAAAAAAAAAAAAAAAAAAAAAAAAAAGAAAAGAAAAGAAAAGCTTTTGTACAACAAAGGAAATCACCCACAAAATGAAGAGGCAACCCAGAGTTTTGGAAATAATGTTTTCCAGTTGTCCCTCAGCCAGACAAAAGACTACCATTTAGGATATAAAAACAACTGAAAAAAATATACCCCCAAATTTAAATATCCAAGACAAAAATAGATATTTGAGATGAATATCAGAAAATAAATATATGAAAAAATATTCAACATCACTGGTCATTTGAGAGATGCAAATGAAAACATTTGCATGTTTTCCATCTCCAGAAGGAATCACCTTTATCAAGAAGTCAATCAATAACAAATGCTGGCAGGGATACGGGGTGGGGGTAGGGAAGGAACCTTCTCTACTATTGGTGGGAATGTAGACTGATGTAATCACTGTGGAAATCAGTGTGGAGATTCCTCAAAAACCTAAAACTAGAGGTTCCATTTGATTGATCTAATCCATTTCATGGTATCTTCCCCCAAAATTAAAGGCCTTGTATCACAGTGTTATATGCACATCCATATTTATAACAGCACACTTTGTAATAGTTAAACCTTAGAAACAGTCCAAATGTCCATAAAGTGATGAAAGGATATAGAAAATGTGGTGTGTGTATTTTTAAAAATGCAATGGAGTACTATTTTGCCACAAAGAATAAGCTTGAGACACTGCATTTCAGACAATATTTATTTATTTTTTGTCTTTTTGAGACAGGGTCTCACTACGCAGTTCAGGCTGGCCTTAAGCTCACTTTGTAGCTCAGGCTGGTCTCGAACTCACAACAATCCTCCTGCCTCAGCCTCCCAAGTGCTGGGATTACAGGCATGTGCCACCACGCCTGGCTCTGAGACCATACTCTTAAATGAAATAAATCAAGCATACATGTGTAAATACTGCACTGCTTCTCTGGTATGAGAAACCAAGTGTAAATAGGGACCAAAATGTGTGGAGGACATTCTGGAGAACTCTCCTCGAAAGAGCAATTGTCTCCATTTTAGTTGAGCCTGACTATTTCCATGTATTGACATGTACAGAGCTGGAGGACTTTTTCTTATCTCTTCAAGTGGCTTTTTTTTGTTATTGCTAAATGCTTTTATTTATTTTTTTTAATTTTTTTTATTTTATTGAAGTTCAAGTGGCTTTAAGCACTGCATATCAGCACAGCTGATGTGTTGGTGGTAGTCTTTGAAGACAGCAGGTGTGTTTCCCTGGCAGCCCCACCTGTTGCTCCCTAGTGTGAGCCAGGAAAAGATGGGATGGAAAGACCCTATCTCAAAAAACAAAACCATAAAGTGCAATGAGGCAGAAAAACAAACACTGTATGAACTCTCTGATATGTAGAGTCTTAAAACATTGATCTCATAGAAGTTGAGACTAGAGAGTGGGGATATAGCTCAGCAGCGTAAACACCTGCCTGGCAAGGGCAAGGTCCTGAGTTCAATATTCCATGCTGAAAAAAGAAGAAGGAAGGAAGGAAGGAAGAAAGAGAAAGAAAAGAAAGAAAGAAGAGACAGGAATAATGATTGCCAGAGGCTGTGGAGGGAAGGGGGACAGGGGTGAGGAGAGGTTGGTGAGCACATAGTATTTTTGTTTGTTCATTTAAAAATTTTTTTTAGACAGGGTCTTGCTATGTAGTCCAAGCTGACCTTGAACTCACTATATAACCCAGGCATGCCTCAAATACATAGCAGTCCTCCTGCTTCAGTCTCCAGCATGCCAAACAATAGGCAATACTTTTATATATATATTAAAAGTTACAGGGTCTCAGTATGCAGCTGGGACTCATAATGATTCTCCTGTTTTCAGCCTTCCCAGCACTGAGATTCCAAGTGTGTGTTGCTACATTCAGACTCTGTGGCCCACTCAACCCACTCTGGCGATGGGGCTGGCGCAGCATGTAGTGCTGGGGATCGAACCATGGTCCCTGCACTTGCCTAAGCAGGTGCTTTAGACTGCTGAGTTATCTCACTGGCCAATAATATCTTTAGTTAGATAAGAGAAATAATTTCTGGTGTTCTATTGTGGCACAGAAAGGTGGCCAGAGTTAATAAAGCAGCATATATTTCAAAGCAGCTTGTAGCAATGATTTTGCATGTTTTCATCACAAAGAAATAATGTTTGTATAGACCCTATATAAATGTACAATTATTATGTGTCGATAAAAAAAATAAAGCTTAGTATAAAACAATAGATACAAACAAAGTAGGGGCCATGACATACTCATTCCTGTGTCCCTTGACACAGGAATGGAGGGTCTGGCACAGAACAGAGCAGGAAATGTGTGACAGTTATTAATGTTCAAATATTTCTGGCTCTCTGCCTTCTGAACAGAGGGAAGGATTGCCCTTCATGGCCACTCCAGGGTTGGGAGAGGCTGAGTAACATGTTCTGGTTAATGAGTTACGAATGGAGCTGGTACATCCTTTCCACACTGGAGCACTGCATAGCTGGGGCCTTAAGAGTTTCTCTTGTCCTCTGGAACAGTAACCAGTGACAGTAAAGACAGGCGCTGCTTCCTGAGAGACTCCAATGAGTAGAGCCTCCCACTACTAATGGACTTGTAAAGAAGTTAACCCACCGCAAGTGGAGGTTGTAAGTTATCACAGAATAACCAAGCCTATCTTGACTAATACATTTAAATTAACCAGGACTCTTACATTTGCAGCTATAAGAACCTAACTCTAATACTAAGGAAAAGAATGTATGGGTTAGGGTTAATGGAAAAGGTTAACCTAAGCCGGGCGTGGTGGTGCATGTCTGTAATCCCAGCACTTGGGAGGCTGAGGCAGGAGGATTGTTGTGAGTTCGAGACCAGCCTGAGCTACAAAGTGAGCTTAAGGCCAGCCTGAACTGCATAGTGAGACCCTGTCTCAAAAAAGACAAAAAAAAAAAAAAAAAAAAAAAAAAAAAAAAAAAAAAAAAAAAAAAAAAAAAAAAAAAAAAAAAAAAAAAAAAA